>PISX010021464.1:0-33618 GCA_004024625.1 Mellivora capensis
TCTGGCTCCCCTCCCCCCTACCCCCACCGGCGTCCCCCAGCCTCCTCCCCCGCGTCTGCCCTTCCCGTCCCTGGGCTCCCCCTCCCGCGTCTCCCCACGTCCTCCAACCCTCCCGGGGCGCGTGTCCTCCGGGGCGTGTCCCCTTCCCCTGCTGCGCCCCGGGGGTGCGTCGGGGGGGGCGTCCCGGTTTGTCCTCCGGCTCCCCGGGGCCCGTCGCTAGCGCCCTCGGACGTACTCGAGAGACGCACAGCCCCTGCCGGGCCGAGTGGGAGACGTTTGCGCGGAGTAACGCGGCGAGCGCAGGCGGGTCCGCGGTCGAGGCAGACGGTCTCGGACCTTTTCCGAAGGCGACAGTCTAGGCGCACGCGCTGGCGCAGTCGGTAGAAGCTGCCCCCGTCGGTCGTGGGTTGCGAGTTCGGGGCCCGTCTTGGGTGTAGAGAGGCCGAACGCCCCACCTCCGGAGCAGAGCCGCAGAGACAGTCGTTGCCCTTCCGGCCGAGAATTGGCTCAGAACCCCGGGACGCCCGGCCCCTGGAAAAGGTGGGTGGTTGGGGAGGGAGAGCTGGGCTGGGCTTGGTGCCGGCGCTTCGGAATTGCGTGTGGGCCTGGGCTCCAGCGTTGCCCCTCGGAAAAGTGACCCAAATCTCTGCCCGTTCCCTTTGTTCATCACTAGCCTGTCGTGGTTTTCTTCTTTCTTTTCGGCAGGGCAGTGGCCGAAGGGAACGGCTGCGTTGTGGTGTTGAGCAGACAGCCAAGAATTGGTGAGGCCAGGTTCCTGCGGGCAGCTGGGAGCTCGGGGCTGAGCTCTAGAGGTGGAATGACGGGGGACCTCTGAGGTGATGGGGTCCGTGCCTAGGCCTCCTGGCCCCCACCTCAGCTTGTACCTAACCTGGGCCATCCCTGGGGAGACAGGCTGTGGAGTTGTAAGCACAGTTCGGTATTTGGAATTCTAGTTGTTAGAAAGCCTTTCTGTGTCTAGTAGAAATAGCCTTCATCTCACGAGTTCTGTGGATCCAGCTGCTCTCCGCTCCAGGAATGGGGTATCCGAGGCAGCCTTTCAAGTCTTTGAAAAAAATCTCCCTCTCTGAGTTCTGGTTTTCACTGCAAGTCTCTGTTTCTCTTAATTCTTCTGCCAGCAGGAGGTGTGGCTTTGGTTCTGTTTTCTGCTGGTCTCAGCCGGTGAGTAGCCGGTGCTGCAACGGCCCTGCAGTTACTGTAGTCCAAGACAGCTTTCAGCAACAACTGGCAGGAAACGGAAAGAAGAGGAGCGGGTTATTACCCACAGAACCTGGAAAGTTGACAGCACACCTGGGGTCCCACAGTGAGGTGGGGGCCGTGAAGAGACTTAGGGTTAGTTTCTGCTTGCATTGGGGTTGAGGGTGGAGCCTAGGGCTTCTCAGCTTCCTTTTTACCGGGGAATATAAGACAAAAGAGGGAATGTGAAGCATGGGAAGAGAAAAGACAAGTGGCTCACAAGGTCTGTTACGGAAGCCAACGAAGAGCTGATCTCAGACAGAGGCCTGGCTCTGTTTATTCCTCAGCAATCAAAACTCAAGTCAGGCCCTTGCATTACAAAAAAGGCAAACTTTTCAGGGCTTACGGGACAGAGTCCCCCCCCTCCCCCAAAGCTCATTTTCCACATGAAATTGCCTTGTTTGTATTTCCCTGAAGGAGTGACGTGCGGGCTGGGCCACGGCCCTCCACGTTAGTCTGACCAACCCGGTGTTCACTGGAACCGCAAGCCCCCATTACCGTGGCTTCAGGCCGGTTGACCCAGCTTTAGCCTCCTTGGCTGTCAGTCCTGGGATCTTCCCATGGCTGCTGCTGCTCACCTGTCTCCTCACTGCCCTTTGGCAGTTGGTTTTGGAAGGAGCAGTGTGAGAGTAAGATTGTCCTGTTGGCCACTTACCCCAGAGGAGTGAATTATAGTGAGGATTGCAAAGTATAATCAAGTACAGCATCCAGAAATTATTTCTCATGACTTCCAACAGTTGGGTTTGACAAGATGGAAGAGACATTATTTGGTTGGGCAAGTAATCTTTGGATCTGTTGTTGGTGTTTTGGGGTGGTCAGGAGTAAGCGGGGATTGTATGCCGTGTGGGGAGAGGAAGATGAGCAGGCACAGTTGTACTCTCAGACCTGCCGACGGTCACACGCCTCCTACGAGCGGCAACAGCGAGGGTTACTGCATCGTCACAGAGTCTGTCATTGGGGGCAAGGATTACCAGCATGTTACATGTTAAAGCATACATTTTTCTTTGAGAATTTGAGAATGTAGGCCTTTGGTAGACAGTCGTGGGTTTGAATTCTAGTCTCTTCACGCACTGGTCTGTAATCAGGAGTAAAATGAATTTGCTCGGTCCCAATTTGCCTCAGTATGTTGTGAAGTAACCAGACTCCTGGGACTGGTGGGTGGTGCCTGTAAGATTGTAGCTCTTTTTACTAAAATGCTAGTAGCTTTTGCATATGAGTAAACTTTCAAAGTGAGGTGAAGTTGGAAGTGGTAGCTTACATGGTAGAAAATAAAGTGTACCCAATATATAGTTAGTGTTTGCTTTCTGAAGGTAGAATGATGGCACTGAGATAGGATGGTAGGACATTACTTAGAGAGTTAGATCCGCCATGGAAGATGTCTGGTTTCCAGGCCTTTTCCCACATAGACATTTGGGCAGCAAGCGCAACTTCACTTTTAAGCAGTGACCCAAGTTTTAAGATGACTGTCCTAGACTAGGGTTGCAGACTGTAGCCTCAGAAGTAAGTAGCGTATCGGAGATTAAACTCGACTTCATTAGCAGTTCGTCCAATTGGCTAAGTTAACTGGCCATGGACCATAACCTAGCAAGGGCTCCAGAACATCTTGAAATGGGGTGAAAATCTAGTAATTGGGCCATCCTGGTGATTTGGAAAGTGTAATGTTCAGGTCTAAGATCTTGATGATGAAGATGAACTGTTCCAACCGTGAAATGTTAGAGCATTTATACTAAGCCCTAGGTTTCACATATTTTGTGTATTTGTTGTGAGAAGCTGAGGATTTATCATGAGTTCATTTATTTTTATTCCTGGGAAAACCTCTCCCACCACAATTGCTAGTAGTGTGCTTGGGGCATGTGTATGGAATCTCTTCCCCCAGTGTTTATGCTTCTTGTTCTGCTGTTAGAAATCCAGAGGATTGTGAGGGGGAAAGCAAGGATAAACTTTGTAATAATAAATTATAGTATGTTATTATGGAAGTGAATTAGAAAATGTGTCAGTCTTTGTGAAGTCTGGTGTTTTCTGTTTTCCCCAACAGTTTCCTCAGATGTTTTGTAAAATGTTACCATTTTATGTGAAGTAAAAGAATTCTTTCAGAAGGAGTTACACGGGGTACCTATAAAATTAGAGAAGATATTTTTATGGTTAGGGTCCCTGTGAGTTAGATGGAGGCACAGTGTATGTTAGCAGGCGGCTAAGAAGGGATCACACTGTTGCTTTTTTTTTCTTGAAGGTAGTTGGGAAGAAGGCAAGCAATGTACCTTCTGTTCAAGAGGTAGAAAGGTTGCACTATGTACACTTCCAAAGGGGGTGTAGGAGTTCTTGGAGCAGCTGTAGCCTGAAAACAGATTTTGTATTTGTTACAATAAAATATCACCATTCATCCTGTAGTATTTTTGCCTGAAATTTGTACATCTGAATATCCAAATGAACAGATTGAGTGGATTCCTTGACTTGATGTGTATGTGGGGGTGTAGAGTTGTCAGGTAAAATTTAGGACACCAGTTAAATTTGAATTTCAAATAAACAGTGAATAACTTTATAGTATTTGTTGTTTACTTTTATTTACTTTTAAAGGTTTATTTATCAAAAGTGATCTGTAGCACTTGAAGTATTCAAAGAGAAGTTGGTAGTAGTGTGATTTTTGTAGACATATCTATGTTCTTTTTATGCTTATATCCATTGACTTTGCCATATGTGAATATATCCCTTTTAAGGCAGATCTATATTCAAGATAATTTTAACCCTAAATACCTGAGTTTGTAGATTGACGACTTGTAGTAAAATATTGAGTTCCTTCTTAAATGCTGTTTTCAGCTGTCAGATATGTGTTAGGTACCTCAAGTTCATTTGAATTCATTTGAAATTGTAAATTACAATCTTCTGGATGCTTATAATGGAATTTCATCTTTGGCTTTTTTTTCCTTCTGAATTTGGAGGGGGTGGGGTGGGGTAGGCAGTTGCTGATCAAATATATTCCATCTGTGATATTTTCAGAATTCAGAATTTGAAACTGACATGTTATTAGAGCCCTAACTGGTGTGCTCTAACCTTTAATGTAAATAGCTCTTCAAAAACGTTTGTGTTTGCAGAGTTGCCTAAGTGTGATCTTGAAGATGGGAGGTGCGGTGAGTGCTGGCGAAGACAATGACGAGCTGATAGACAATTTGAAAGAGGCACAGTACATCCGGACTGAGCTGGTCGAGCAGGCTTTCCGAGCTATCGATCGCGCAGATTATTATCTGGAAGAATTTAAAGAAAACGCTTATAAAGACTTGGCATGGAAGCATGGCAACATCCACCTCTCGGCTCCGTGCATCTATTCGGAAGTGATGGAGGCTCTGGACCTGCAGCCGGGGCTCTCCTTCTTGAACCTGGGCAGTGGCACTGGCTACCTCAGCTCCATGGTGGGGCTCATTCTCGGTGAGTCTGGATAGAGTGCGGCAGAGCACGGTCTGTCTCCTGGTGCCGGGGAGGAGAGTCCGCCGGCAGAGTCTCCTTTGTAGGGCCCTCGTCTGATTGCCTTCTGAGCAGTCATCTGCTTTGGTTTATACACTGTCATTGGGTGGACTGGTGAAAGGAGGGCTCTGAGTTTTCTGGAGGGACCCCTCCTGTTCCCTGCCCCTCCCACTGGGCCTCCACTCTGTTCAGCGCACCCTCCTGCTGCACAGCGGAGGACTGTGACGATTGTGTAGAGCAGGACCGTACAGTGATTTGTTTATGATACAATCACCCGGCCTGCTTTGTCACTCTGTAAACTGAGATTAAGTTCAAAGTTCCCTGGAAGTTAAAGTTCTTCCAAGAAGTTTTGGTTTGTTTTGTTTTAACGCCCAGAAAGTCAATACCTGTAAGTTGTTGTTTGTCAGTAAAGCCCAGGGACGGGAAGGATCTCACAGGCTTTGCCTCTTTCCCCGAGTAAGTTGCGGGACCGCACACGGTGATGGGCATTTTCATTCTTGAAACGACAGTATCCAGTAACTGAGGGCTTAGGTGTCTGTTTTTACTCTGAGATAGAACGGTCTTGCCAGAGGAGTAATGGGGCTGCCCTGCCCTTTGAAAGATTTCTCTGCGGAGGAAGCGGGGCTGGGGCTGTTGCACCACAGTGCGTTGCGGAATGTCTCAGCAGGCACAGTTGGTTTTGTGGGTGTGGAATGGAATTTTGGGTTCTTCATATGTTCATAGACTTTGGAATTTGATGAAGTTTTGAGACTGACCCTTTGACTTTAGGCCACAGATTGCTATCCTCAAATTTTTAAGTTTGTTTTTGTTTTGTTTTTTAAAGCTAAATGCTTTTTGAACTTAACTTGTCTTGGATTAAGACTGCTTTGTGAAGATCCCAGGTGATGTATCGTTCTGGAATTAGTGAAAGGTAATTGAGTTCAGCTGAGAAACTGGGGGAGCTAAGGGTGAGATGGTGTTTGGTGGAGAGTGGGATGGGGTATCAAACTGACGAGGTCAGAGATGCTCTGGAAAGGAACTAGGATGCTTGGTTCTTGTAGTAAGCCTGACACGGCCTGTTGCACTTGACATGCCCCAGAAATTCTCAACAGCTTCTTTTCTCTGAACCCCCTGTTTGCTGGGAATGTGATCAGACATTGGGTGGGGAGAGCTCTAAAGGAAGGGAAGCTTCTTGGGGGTTGCACTGGGTACTCCGTGCTGCTGTGATGCATTTGAAGGAGGTGACTGGAGTGTTTGCTTTCCCGTGTAGACACCTTGCGTTGGCACGGCTGATGCCTCTGTCCAGACCCCGCAGGTTCTGGTCTGCTCAGCCTTCAGTGTTGCACATCGCTCCAGGGCCGAAGACCATGGTGGCCTCCCCGTGCCTGCAGCTGTGAGGTCTGGAGTCTTTCATCCGACTTTTCTCTAGATCCAGCTGCCTTCCTGCCTGGCCCTGAACTTTATCCCTTTGCTGCTGCACTTGTGTGCAGGGGACCTGAAGGTGCTGTGTGATGAGGGAGTGGGAAGCCCTCCTGCAGGGGTGGGAGGGCTTCTGGGCTGGCTTCAGTGCCATGCCCTTGATGTCTCAGTCCTGACTCCTCCCGTGCCCTCCGTCCCCTCCGTCAGCTTTTTATTGGGCTGAGTCGGGGGCTCTGTGTTACTGCTCTATTTGGTGTTAAGCTCCTTGGGGTTAGGAACTATGTCCTATTTCTGTTATGAGAATTAAGTGCCTAATAGGTTTTGATAAAGGATGAGGGGCTAATGAAACTATGATGAGTGGGAAAGTAAAGGTTTTCTTGGTTTCTGGCACGTGCTCCTAGCCAGAGGGCAGTGGGGATGGAAGTCAGCGATTTGGCAGAGGGGCTTGAAATTGTACAATTTGAATTTGATGTTGTAATTATTGAAAATGCTTCTCAGGTAGGGTGTGTTTCAGTGAGAGTCTTTTAGCAGCAGCTGCACGCTTGACAGATGTTGGGAGAAGAGCCCCAGGTGAGCTGTCCAGGTGGAGGAGAAGGAAGCCTTGGCTTGGAGTGGGTGTTGTGCTGTCAGGGGACCAGGAAAGCCCAAGTGGCAAAATGTCAAGATACGGGTGCACAGATGGTTGCTTATTTTTCAGTATTTCTGTTGGGCTGTAGGGTTAAGTGCTGCTCCGTGATTTCGGTATGTCCGTCCAGTAAATAAAGTTCTGCATGCCTGTTGATTTTCCCATGGAGATGTTTAAAAATGGCCGTGTAAGTTACCCTACAGTAAACGAACAAGTGTGAGGTGTGGAACTTGGTGAATTTTTGTGTACGTATTCAGCTTCATGCAGCTACTACTCAGAACAAGGTACGGAGTAGAACCAGCGCCCCAGAAGCTCTCAAGCTGTCCCTCTCCCTCCAGAGAGGAGAGGACCCTTTTGTCCTCTGTCGTCATAAATAAGTGTTGCCTGTTTTTGACCTTCATATAAATGAATTCCCAAAACAAAGAGACTCACCCAAGCTGTCTGTGTCAGTAGATCTCACCTAGAGGCAGTTTTATACAGAGGGAATAATACCTTTATTGTTAAGTGGGCTTATAACCTTTCTCACAGCTTTATTTCCAATTACTGATAAATTTCCTTTGATATAAAAAATGTTTCATTGTGGCTTGGTTATAGTTTATTTATTTAAAAAATATTTTGTTTATTTGAGAGAGTGAGAGTGTGTACGTACGCGAGTGGGGGAAGGGGCAGGGGGAGTGGGAGAGCGAGAATCTGCAGCAGACTCCATGCTGAGCACAGAGCCTGACTTGGGGCTCAGTCCCATGACCCTGAGATCATAACCTGAGCTGAAATCAAGAGTTGGACATTCCACTGACTGAGCCACTCAGGTGCCCCTGTTACAGTTTTATTTTAATGATGATCCAAAGCTATTTGTGTCCATGTCTGAGTAGTTGGGGCGGTCTTTAGCGGAACACAGTCCTGAGTCCAGTGTCATTTGGAAATAACGTTTTTCTTCTTTAATTCATTCGTAAAATCTTGAATTCTCGGTTGCAGATCTTGGCTCCTTTACATCTTCAAATAATTCTTCAAAGGTATGAGAGCAGAGCAACCCAGGCTTTGGAAAGCTGTGGCGTTGGTAATATCAAAGAAACAAGGATTTACAGTTTTTAATATTTACAGTGTGGTGAGCATAGTCTACCTTGCATATTTAAAGATTTAGCTTGGGTGATTTAGGCCTGATAACGTGGTAAGACCTCTAAACCTTGCGAATTTCTTCATGTAATTATATATGCTGAATCTGGCGTGTTGCAGTGGATAAAACAAAGAGTAAGAGTTCTTGCTCTAGTTCTAAAAGTTTTTTTATTCTGGAACATTTTAGGTCCTTTTGGTGTGAACCACGGGGTTGAACTCCATTCGGATGTAATAGAGTATGCAAAGCAGAAGCTGGACTTCTTCATTAGAACCAGCGACAGCTTTGACAAGTAAGATCAAATACTACCCTTGGGTTGCTGTGTGAACTATAATTTAAACTTGATTAGATGGGAGACAAAAGTTTATTAGTGTTCATATAACATGATTCAGTTTTGGCAGGAGAATTGGGTATATGCAAAGATGTTCTAATTATTTTCTTAAATGTTTTGTGCTTTTGAGGACTTTAGGTTTTTTAACGATGACACCAGGGAAAGGTAATTTTTCACCAGTGTAATAGGAGAGGGAAATAGAATGTTCATTTTGCCCAATTTTCATGTTTCCAACACAGATAATTTATCACCTAATTCTTTTTTTTTTTAAATTTTTTAAGAGTTTTTTAAAGATTTTATTTATTTATTTATTTACTTGAGAGAGAGTGAGAGAGAGAGCATGAGAGGGGAGAGGGTCAGAGGGAGAAGCAGACTCCCTGCTGAGCAGGGAGCTTGATGCAGGACTCGATCCTGGGACTCCAGGATCACGACCTGAGCTGAAGCTAGTCGCTCAACCAACTGAGCCATCCAGGCGCCCCTTGTCACCTAATTCTTAAACAGAATTATTGCATTTGTATTTCAACGGTATATATAACTACCTCTTGCCATTTTTAAATAAGGCATTAAAGTTTTTATTTTAGGATTTAACATTTTTAGAAACACCAAATGTAGTTTTCTTTCATTTTATTGGTTTTTATGTTTTATTTTTTTAGAGATTCATTTATCAGAGAGCGCGAGAGAGAGTGCATACTTACGCACATAAGTGCGGGGGAGGCTTGTGGGGGGAGAGGGGCTCTCACATGGACCCCACACTGAGTGTGGAACCCGAAGCGAATGGGGCTCCATCTCACAACCCTGAGATCATGACTTGAGCTGAAACCAAGAGTCGGACACTTAACCGACTGAACCATCCGGGTGCCCCTCATTTTGCTTGTTTTTCGTAGATCTTAAATAAGGTAATGATTTATAAAAACAGAGCAAAGACAGTGATGATTGGAGGTTAGATGATAGAAGTCTGTGTTATGTTTGTGGCATTCACTTTCATAATATTTTGTTTGGGATTTCTAGGGTTCTGTTTGTTAACGATACAATTATTTTGGGGGTCTGCCTTGCAGCTTCTAACTCTTTCAGTGGTATTGTGTCATTCTAGGGTTCAAGGAAAACGTAACCTGTGGGTAGTATAGATTTACTGTAGAGACTTGCTGCAATGTGATATATTCAGTTACGGAAAACATTTTTTGCTTTTAGATTTGACTTCTGTGAACCTTCCTTTGTTACTGGCAATTGCCTGGAGATTTCTCCAGATTGTTCTCAGTACGATCGTGTGTACTGTGGGGCTGGTGTGCAGAAAGAGCATGAAGAGTACATGAAGAGTCTTCTCAAAGTAGGGGGCATCCTTGTCATGCCACTGGAAGAGAAGGTCAGATCCCTCTCATAACTGACACGCTTAACTGTTGGCCAAGGTCTGTTCCAAGAAGTTTCCATGTGTTTTTCCTTGTATCCCTCATGACAACTCCCTCCGTTTCACAGATGAGAGCACAGGCAGGGACAGGTCATAAAGGCAGCCTAGCTTGGGCCAGGGCCTGACTCAGGCAGGCACCCTGGAGCCTGCACTGTGAGCCTCACCTCCCTCGTCTGTCCTCCCCTCTCCCTTCCCCCCCCCCCCCCCCCCACAGCCGTTCCATATGCTTATTCTAGTGTTAGAATCGTGTGTAAACGTCACTAGAGTCATTCTGTTCTAATTGTTAAACTCGGTGACAGCGAGTATTCTACAGGAATCTCTTCCTTCGGAGCAATCTCGTCTCCGTCTGCTGTTTGGTCGTGTCTGGGTCCAGAAGCTGTTGCGCTTCGTTGTCATAAACAAGCAATTAATCAGAACTAATTGGTCATCAGGGAGAATGTCTCAGTTACAAAGAACTAAGGAAAAATGGAAATGATAAAGATTAGGAGATTGTGCATTTTTGTGGGATTTTCTGCAATTTAAAAATATCAGCATTTAGCTTATTTTGTTTAAAAAGGAATCATTCATTGCTGAACATCCAGAACATATGAAAATGAGGAAGAATTGCTCACAACCCTCACCTTAAGCACTGTTAGTGTAGGATACTCGTGGTTAGTTCCTTTTCTAGGAAAGTCATTGCGCACCGTTTAGAAGTTACGATGTTTCCTTAATTGATGAGATAATTTTAAGCCATTTCATATTCTGTGTCATCATGTTGCTTGTATTGTAACCTGTGCAGTTGTTGACCATAGTGTGTCCTCTGGCTCCTGGAATTGCCCACGGGGCTGTGTGTATCACATTCTGTTATTTATATTATATACAGACTGCAGTGACTATCGCTAAGTAAAACAAAACTTTTATCCATAAATATTACAGAGTGTATTTATAAAAGATAAGGGCTGTTTTTAAAGATATCACAAAACTGTTATCAACCTAAAACATTACCAGTAATTTCTTAGTATTTTAAAATTGCCAGCTAGTGTTCAGGTTTTTCTGATTATCTTAAAATTTGAATAGTTTATGTGAATGGATCTCCATTTAAGATTTTTAAAAAAGATTTTATTTATTTATTTGAGAGAGAATGAGAGAGAGAGAGAGTGTGAAGAGGTCAGAGGGAGAGTAGACTCCCTGCCGAGCAGGGAGCCCGATGCAGGACACGATTCCAGGACATGATCCTGGGACTCCAGGATCATGACCTGAGCCGAAGGCAGTTGCTCCACCAACTGAGCCACCCAGGCGCCCCTCCATTTAACATTTATATCTTATATTTGGTTGATCTCTCTCTCTCTCTCTCTCTCTCTCTCTCTTTTTTGGAAGATTTTATTTTTGAGTAATCTTTGCACCCAGCGTGGGGCTGAAACTCATGACCCAAGAGCAAGAGTTGTGTGCTCCACTCACCGATTGAGCCAGCCTGGCACCCCTGGCTGATACATCTCCTAAGTGTTTTTATCTAGACCTCCTCCCCCCCCCCTTCCCTTGTAATATACTTGTTGAAGAAAAGAAATCAAGTGATTTGTCTTACAGAGTTTCCTAGTCTAGATTTGGAGACTACCTATCTCTGGGGTGATGTTTGACACATTCTTTCTGCTCCTCATTTCATTATAAGTTGTTAGTTGGACCCAAAGACTTGCTTAGTTTCCAGGTGAGGGCGCGAGAGCCCTTCCCAGCGTTATAGAGCGCGCCCGTGGGCAGGCCTGTCACGCCTGCTGTCTTGTTCTCCGACGTGGCCCGTGCGCCTGTGGTCTGGACCCATTATCTCAGTAGGGGCTGCGGGACGGTGCATGCTGATTCCCTCATGTCTCCTCAGCTGGTTCCTTTAACCCTTGTCTTCTCTTTAATTTGATTCCAGTGTAGTTAGCGTGCGGTGTTCCACTAGCGGCAGATGTGCGCTGCACCACCCAGTGCTCAGCACCGCACGTGCACTCTTTGTCCCCTTCCCCTGTGTCCCCCGTCCTCTCTGGTGACCCTCAGTTTGTTCCTTAGGAGTGTTTTTTGGTTTGTCTCCTTTTTTCCCTTTGGTCAGTTACTGTGTTTCCTAAATCCCACATATGAATGAAGTTCTGTGGTATTGGTCTTTCTCTGGCTTATTCTGCTTAGCATAATGTGCTCTGGCTCCAGTCGTGTCATGGGAAATGGCCAGATTTCGTTCTTCTTTATGCCAAGTAGTAGTCCATTGTGTGTGTATATGCCCTATCTTCGTCCGTTCGCCTGTCCGCGGACTCCTGGGCTGCTTCCGTACCTTGGCTGTTGCAGATCATGCTGCGGTAAACACCAGGGCACAGTGTCCCTTTGAATTAGGGTTTTCATATTCTTTGGGGAAATACTTAGTAGTGCAGTGCTGGGTTTTAGGGCAGCTGTTTTGAACTTTCTGAGGAGCCGCCATACTGTTCTCCAGAGTGGCTGCACCAGTTTGCATCCCACCAGTGGAGAAGGAGGGTTCTTTTTTCTGTGTCCTCACCAACGCTTGTTTCCTGTGTTGATTCTCACCATTCTGACAGGGGTGAGGTGGTGTCTCACTGTGGTATGTTTTTTTTTTTTTAAGATTTACTTATGTATTTTAGAAAGAGAGAGAGCGTGAGTAGGAGGGACAGAGGAGAGGAAGAGAGACTCTCACGCGGACTCTCTGCTCGATGCGGAGCCTGATGCGGGGCTCGATCTCACGACCCTGAGACCGTGACCTGAGTGGAGACCAGGAGTTGGGTGCCCCCCAGCTGAGCCACCCAGGCGCCCCTCATCCTGCTTGTGATCTGCTTTCCCTGGTGATGACTGATGTGGAGCGTCTTCTCGTGTCTGTGGGCCATTCGTATGTCTTTTCGGAGAAATATCTGTACGTGTCTTCTGCCCACTTTTAAATTGGATTATTTGGGTTTTGGGTGTTGAGTTGTGTAAGTTCTTTATGTAATTTAGAGACTAACCACCTGTGGGATGTGTCATTGCAAATATCTTCTCCCATTCAGTAGGTTGTCTTTTAGTTTGCTGGTTGTTTCCTTTGCTGTGCAGAAGCTTTCTGTTTTGATGTAATCCCAGCAATTTATTTTTGCTTTTGTCTCCCTTGCCTGAAGGGACCGATCTAGAAAAATGTCACTACGACCAATGTCGGAGACATTTACTGCCTGCGCACTCTCCTAGGATTTTATGCATTTAGGTGTCACATTCAGGTCCTTAGTCCATTTTGTGTCTTTGTGTCATCTTCAGTTTCTTTCATCAGTAGAGATGTTTCACCTCTTTTTTTAAGGTTATTTCTAGATATTTCATTATTTTTGGAGCAGTTATAAATGGGATTGTTTTCTTAATTTCTCTTTTTGCTGGATCATTAGTGCATAGAAATGCAGTGGATTTCTGCACATTGATTTTGTATCTTGCGGCTTTATAGTACCTGGAATACTTAGATGAAGAGAAATACCCCTACCCGTTACTTGGTTACCCTAGGCACACGTTATAAGGAGAAGGTGGAAAAATTCTGATTCTTAAGCTTTGTCTTATCAGTTTTCTCAGTAATCTGGTTCTCTAGCATTTGTTGAAAGTGGTGACTAGTAAGATTTTATTTGGTTTCTAACGGCGGTGTGAATTCATGGATATAGAGGCACTTAAAATTTTAATCATCCTGTGATTCTTATTGAAACTTAAAATGTCCCGTCTTGGTCAATAGGCATCTCTCCAGGTTGGCTGTTGGGCTCTGATACACCCTCCGTAGTCTTTGATGGTTTTGTTACTTTCTGGTAAGAAAAGATACTCCCCACTCATTCTGTGTACTTTTTTACCACAAAGTTGGAATTAACTATTTCTGAGGATCTCTGTTAATTTTAAGTTCATTGGGAATTGGTGTTTAGAGACCACAGGTGGGGCCTTTGTCAGAATCTTTGATACTGGGTTGGTTTTCTTCAGTGGAATTCTGGAGCCAAGAAGTCCCCTTCCCCCCATACGTACTTATGTTTCTGTTGGTTTGGTTTTTGGACACCAGAACACACCATGGGTTTATACTGGTGCTTCCTGCTCAAAGTCACGACCAGAGGGTTTTCCTGACTTCTACGCGGGTGCTGTGTCCCATGCTGGAACCCTGCTCCCTGACTGCTGAGTTTGCCCTTCTCCTGCGGATGTACAAACCAATGTGTTTGAAAGTCCCTGGAGATAATGCTTCCCTGTGTGGTTGTACTGCTAGCCGGACTTAGAGCTCATTTGTTTGTTTTTAGGGATTGCATTTTAGGGTTTAAAACCTTGTAAAATATTTACGGGGTTTCAAGATAATGAATATTCACAGAATTTTTTTCCCACGTATGTCCTCTCCACTTCACCTATAGGTAACCACTTTGTTTGTTCTTAGTTTATCTGTGTACTCAAAAAATACACAAGCAAACGTACTTTTCCCATGACTTTACTTCAGTGACGATAGGCACATTTTTTCCATTCCATATATTCATCCAGACATAAGGAATAAGAGCGGATAGTTTTAGGTTTCATACGTTGCTTCTTGTTCATTTTAAGGATTTGGTATTTGGTGTAAGTGGAAATTCTTTTCTGTCCCTATGTTGTTTATTTAAAAGTATTCTTTGCTGGTGTATGAAAATGTGTTTTTTTGTTGGGCACTTGGGTTCTTTCCACCCTTTTGCTGTTTGCACTGCTGCTGTGCAGAGGGTGTGCAGGCGCGTCTGTGGATAGTCTCTGCCTTAATCTTCGTCTACACCCGTGACCTCTTCCAGGTATGGTCTCAAAAGCAGAAGTTTTTGATCTGAGACTCTGTATTTTAACTTTGGCCAACTGCCTTTCAGGAGAGGAGCCTCCCATGCCCTTGCAGACTCCCACCTGCTTATTGCTGTCACCATTGTGGATAGCCGGGTGACGTGTCCCCATTTTTGCTCTTCTTTTTCAGAATATTGATTTAAATATTTATTTTTTATTTATAAAGATTTTATTTATTTTCTCAGACAGAGATTACAAGTAGGCAGAGCAGCAGGCAGAGAGAGAGGGGGAAGCAGGCTCCTTGCTGAGCAGAGAGCCCGATGCGGGACTTGATCCCAGGACCCCGGGATCACGACCTGAGCCGAAGGTAGAGGCTTTAACCCACTGAGCCACCCAGGTGCCCTAAAATACATCTTTATTTAAATTGCTGTTATTTTTTAAAAAGATTTAAGAGAGAGAGAGTGCTTGTGCGGAGGTGGGGGGGTGGGTAATGGGGGTTGTGGGAGGAGGGACTGAGAGAGGGAGGCTGCTGGAGCAGACTCCCTGCTGAATACACCCGACCCAGGCTATTGATCCCACAACCTGAGCTGAAATCAAGAGTTGGCTGCTTAGGGGCGCCTGGGTGGCTTAGTGGGTTAAAGCCACTGCCTTCAGCTCGGCTGATCTCGGGGTCCTGGGATCGAGCCCCACATCGGGCTCTCTGCTTGGTGGGGAGCCTGCTTCCCCCTCTCTCTCTGCCTGCCTCTCTGCCTACTTGTGATCTTTCTGTCAAATAAATAAAAAAAAAAATAAAAAAAAAGAGTCGGCTGCTTAACCGGCTGAGCCCCCCAGGCTCCCCTTTATTTAAAATTACTTTCGTAATCTTTGTTGCATCAGAAAAATACATCAGTCCTTTTATTGGAATTGTGTTATCTGTTTATTAATTTGAGGATTGTAGGCCGATTTTCAGAATCCATCTCCTTGTCTGGAACATGGAATATGGATTTATAGTTTTCCTGAATGGTTCACACATTATTTATCGATTGTATTTAGATATTTGATGTTCATTATAACTAGAACTTCTCCTTTAAAAAAATGTTTTTAAAAAGAAGTTTTTGCTCGTACACAAGAGTATGAGTGACTTATTGATGTTTACCTAGTACGTGGCTACTTAATGCTTTTACTTCCAAGATTCATGATATAGAATCTTAGTTTTTTTAAAAGATTTTATTTATTTATTTGTCAGAGAGCGAGAGAGAGAGAGTGAACACAGGCAGACAGAGTGGCAGGCAGAGGCAGAGGGAGAAGCAGGCTCCCTGCCCATCAAGGAGCCCCGTGTGGGACTCGATCCCAGGAGACCGGGATCATGACCTGAGCCGAAGGCAGCCGCTTAACCAACTGAGCCACCCAGGCGTCCCTAGAATCTTAGTTTTTTTTTTTTTTTTTTAAAGATTTTATTTATTTATTTGACAGACAGAGATCACAAGTAGGCAGAGAGAGAGGAGGAAGCAGGCTCCCCGCCGAGCAAGGAGCCCGATGTGGGGCTCGATCCCAGGACCCTGAGATCATGACCTGACCTGAAGGCAGAGGCTAAACCACTGAGCCACCCAGGTGCCCCAGAATCTTAACTTTTAAGAGGATTTGCTAGCTTGGATATTTTTAGAGAAGAGAGTATATAATCTTAGCATGTCAGAGCTGAGCAGAAAATAGCACTGTGACCTGAATAGGCCTTTCAGAAATGGGCACCATCACACAGAACACACAGGAGGGCTGTGTCGTCTGATTAGGCTCTTCTGCAGGTTGGTGTGTCGTGGCGGTGACGTCACTCAGAAACTCAGTGCTGGAGCGAGGAGAAGCTCGGACAGAGGTGGCTGTGAGCCTGCAGCACTAGCTGCTCTCTGGTGTGTGGTCACGGTCACACAAGAAGGTCACGGTCGCAAGTTCTTCACGGTTTCTGTCCTCTGGAAGAAACAGCCTGGGGTCCCGTCTAGACTGAAGCATCATTGCAGGTGGTCGTGCAAGTCTTTAATGACTCAGACTTGAGAATGTCCGTGCCTCCTGCCTGCCCCTTAGTAAGCATCACCCTCAGCCCTGGCTCTTGTGGGGAGCCCAGGGAAGTGGTCTCGTCTGATGGACTCTTCTTGGTATCCTTTGACTTCTTTTCTCTAACACACGTATTTTTTGTAAACAGGAATTAGGTCTAGAGGCTTTGAACATACTCAGGCAAAACACCCTTGCGAAAACATTAATACTCCTGGGTACTTCACAGCGCATCATATTAGGGTCTCTGTGCTCTGGGTATTTCATTATCAGTATCTCTGTGGGGTTTTTTTGTTTTTTGTTTATATGGAGGAATGATTAAATATAAACTGATAGTAGCCACATCTTGTGAATATTCTCGTTTTCTTTTTGGAGCAGTTGACTAAGATAACGCGAACTGGCCCTTCTGCTTGGGAGACCAAAAAGATTCTGGCAGTTTCTTTTGCTCCTCTGGTCCAGCCCTGTCATTCGGAGTCTGGAAAATCAAGGCTTGTCCAGTTACGTAAGTACAAAAACTCTTACTTATCTTTTAGATCTTTAAAAAAATCTCATTAGAACTTGAAGAGAAAGACAAATTGTAAGGAGCCTTTTAATATTTAGGAGCATTTTTCTACCCACTGAAACCTTAAAATGTTACAAATGATTTTTAGACATTGAAAAAAATAATAATCTGTTTTCAGCCTGTTTTAGGTTGTTTTTGCCTGCTTTTAAATCTCCAGGAATTCTTGCTGGCCACGCCATTGAAGGCGGGAGGCTCTCTTGAGAAGGAGTTAGTTCTGCTCTGTGGCGAAGTCTCACAGAGACACCGTGTTGCCAGCACCGCTGGGCCAGGGGCTCTTGCAGAGTCACAGGGCCCCTCCCTCCTCGGGGCTGCCTCGTGGGCACACGCTTCGGGTGGTCTGCTGCCTGGTGGTGGGAGGCTTGCCATGGAGATTCATTTGGCTAGCCCTGTGTCTTCAACTCCTTCAGGATGTGGAATCAGAAAGAGCTGACATCAGGGCCAGCATTATCCATATACTGTTTTATAATTTAAACAAATTTACACAGCAGTGAGAATCCTAGTAATTTTATTTAAAATAAAACCATTCAGCATGGATTCTGCATTCTGATCATTTAGAAAATTTGGAAAATGCACAAAAAAAGGGAAAAAAATAACCGTAATCTCAAATCCAAAGGTAATACATGTTAGCAAGTTCCTTCCAGAAATTTTTTTTTCTTAAATTCGTGAGGAATCATTCATCAGATAGTCCACTGCCTTGGTCTCTGGTAAGTGGAGGTCACCTGCCCTGGACATGGCCCTTGAGATGTGGCAATGAGCAGCAGTACAATACAGGGGGGCTGAGAGGGGCCAGGGAGGGTTTGACAGAGGACGGGACATTTTGGGTGAAAGCAAATTCTCTGAGGAGAGGAGAAAGGGAGAAAAAGCATGAGCAGAGGCTGGTGGGGACTTTCTACATGCATGTCCCTCGGCATGGTCCGAGTGGGAGAAACTGGTCCACTGCGTGAGTTAGGTGTGTCAGCCACCATGTGTGTGAGCTAAAAGATGTGGTGCTTCTGTCTTCTCGATGACCCCGGTGGCCCAGCGAAGGCTGAGTTTGTCATGTGCGTGCGCCCTGGGGTCTCCCCAGGAGAGGCTGGCGCGACTCACAGGCAGCCAGGGCACGGCCTTCCGCAGCACTGCCCGAGTGTCGGAAGGGGATGCTTCTCGGGGGTTTGGCTGAAGACAGGCCTTGTAGTGTGAGGCTTTGACTGGGTCTGGGTAAGACCTGCAGCAGCATGGAGGGCACCCTGAGAGGTTGGTTTTGAGGCCAGAGCTTTGGAGCGAACGCTGGCTGATAAATAGCCCGGTGATGTTGTTTCGGGCTCCGGAAGTGAACAGTTATTTGCAACTTTGTCTTCCTGGGCCAGAGTTTTCTAGAGTAGCGAAGGTGTTTCCATGGAGACGGTGGCCTCTGCAGCCGAAGGGATTCGGGGGCAGGCACATAGGGTGTTTCTGAGGAAGGACGTGGGCCTTGAGGTGTCCGGCATCTCTTGTGGATGTGGGTCTGTGGGGGGGTGCTTGGGACCCCGGTCAGGAATGGAGCAGAGCCCTGGGAGCCACTGCCCAGTCTTTTGTTCCTTGAACTATAGCATGGATGTTAAACCAGGGATTGATAGGCCCATAGAGTGGGGGAAATGGTAGAAATCAGCCCCTGAGGGAACACTGCTGGCCGTGGTGGAGAAGGAGCTGGCAGGAGAGACTTGGGCTAAGTTGGTTCCCTTCAAGCGGGACCTTGGGGAGAGCCAGAGGAGTCCATTCAGCGAACTGAAGGGAAAGGCAAGGAAAGGTGGGTGTATTGAGCAGAAAGCCATGATTAGCGGGGCCCATGCTGGAGTCCGTCCTGGACGACAGGGAGGAGACTGTTGAGCGGGAGAGGAGGCCTGGTGTGGACACAGGGAAGAAGGTGCTGAGAGCCTGAGGTTAGGGGCTTCCCTGGGGTCCCGTGGAACAGGGGCATTCACGGGATTCTGCGTCGGCCGCTCTGATTTGGGTAATAAATATTACAGACAACCTAAGAACCTTCCCTATATTGTAGATTGTCACCTTTTTGGAAGAATTTAGCTGCTGGAGCCCCGCATCTTCCTCTCCTGCTCCCCCTGCTGTGATCTCTTTTTCTGTCAAATAAATAAAATCTTAAAAAAAAAAAGGAGTTAGGTCCTGGAGGGAAAGAAGTGATGGTGGCTTTCAGTGTAATGGATTTAAACGCACAACCCTTAATTCCTCCTCCCTTAAGAGAAAAGCTCTCCTGTTGCCTGTATTAACCTGAGCTGGACTTTGATTACCAGATTTTGTGTCTCCTCGGTGTGTGCTGGAGTTTTTGTACTTACTTGGATTTGCTTTTCTCTATTGAAAAAGGAACAAATACTCAATTTGTAAAGTACTGTGAAAATGCAAAGACAGATAAAAGAATTCTGGAGCCCCACATTCACTGTGTTCCACTGGGTGAGATAGAACCCAGGAATGAACACAGTAAACAGAGTCATGAACCCAGGGTTTTCTTCTGCCTCTGACTGATGACACAGACGGCCTTGCCTCCTTTACTTACAGGAGTTCGGGTCAGTGTGTTTGAAAATACTGTTTGAGAAGGACCCACGTGCATGTGCGTTAGAGCTGTCACTGACATTCGCTGGGCACGCTCCCCACGCTCATGCTGTGAACATGCCCATGACAGTGACCGTGGATGACCATGAGGGGACGGTTTTCCAGAGTTAGGGCTCTGTGCCGTCTGGGTCCCTCACAGATGAGGCTGACGCGTCTCCTCCTTTGCTTTGCTCGCAGCGCCGCTGGCCGTGCGGAGCCTCCAGGACCTGGCTCGAATCGCCATCCGGGGCGCCATTAAAAAGGTCATCCGCCAGGAGACAGTGAGCAGCAGTGGAGACAGACTGAAGAGCACTCCCAGGGCGAAGCGAAGGAGAGTGCGCCGCCGTCGCATGGAGACGATCGTCTTTTTGGACAAAGAGGTATTTGCCAGTCGGATCTCCAGCCCCTCCGATGACAACAGCTGTGAGGACTTGGAACAGGAGCAGCGGCGGGAGGAGGACAGAGCCCCGCCAGAGGCAAAGCCGGCCCCGCCCGTGAACTTCCTGCGGGAGAAGGTCCTGAGCCTCCCTCTGCCAGATCCCCTGAAATACTACCTGCTCTATTACCGAGAGAAGTAAGTCTTTGGGGACCGAATGAGGTGGAGCCCGAGGCCGCCCTCCCACTCCCACCCCGGGCCCTCGTGGGGTCGCCAGGCACACGCCGTGGGGAAGGAGAGTGCGGTCCTCTCCACCACGTCTCTGTGTTCAGTGTGTTCTTGGGTTTCCTCTAGAATTCCATTCGTTGGTATCATTTCAGTAAATGTAGTCTTTGGACAAGCAAAGTGCATAGGGGAATGTTTTCTCAAAAGGGAGAGAATCTCCTGGAGAAGGGTGTTTGCTTTCTGCTCTGGTGAAACTCCGACATCTGCACGCAGAGACCCACCCAAGATACACATGTCTGCGTCACCCGTGAAGCAGGGACGTTGAAATTAACCCGCGTTGCTCCTAGAACGTGTGAACGAAAGCACAGGTTTGCAATGTGTAGCCTCTTTCCCAGGTGTGAGGCACCTGTGTCCAGGTTAGAACTTTATGGTGCCAGCCTCTTGAGCACTGGCGCTGATCTCCACTAACCCTTTTAGTTTTCTGGAGGGGGACCATTATTGAAAAACTCTCCCTTATTTTAAATAAATGTGATTAAATCTTATGTGAGTTGTCGATTGTAATTTTAAAGGAGGGAGATTGTCATGGGGGAGGAAGAATAAAAGTATCAAACTGCTAGATGTCTGTCTGGAATCCCAAAGTGATTCGGAATGTTTTCCTGACACCTTTTCTTACCTTCAGAAGAGTGAGTGTCAGATAATCCCTTAGGGAATACTCAAGAATGAAGCAAGTGTTGTGTATAATGAGCTACGTTACTTTTACCCCAAGGGTAGGGATGACCGTTGACCCCACCTTGAGTGTGCTGGCGGGTGTGTAAGGCACGGACATGCTCAGTCCTCAATCAGGGAAGTGTTGAAGCTGCAGGAAGTACAGTGGGGCCAGTGCTACCGACAGCCTCTGCTTTTTTTTTTTTTTTTTTAACATCATTTGGCTATTTTTCTGTAATCATATAGGGTTTATCTTTTATAATTCTGGGGAAAAAGACGTGTTAGTTTTCTGATTTTTCTTGATAACAAATATGTGTATTTTAGTAGCTCCATTGCATTAAAGGAATGGTCTGAGCACCAGTGACTTGTGAAACCACCTTCTCCAGGCCCTTTGGATTGAGCGCTTTCTGTCGTTACCAAGTTTTGAGTCTAGAAGAGAAGGCCATCCTGTCAGATGGTAGAATGTTTTCAAGTTATTGGTCATTCCAAAGCATCGGTTCTTTTCAAACTTATTTTTGTTCTGAAAGAAAGAATGGTATAAAATGTTAGCAAGAAACCCGGACTCAGGGTGCTGATGTTGGATGAGTCGTCTGGAGTTAATGACTAGTTTTATCCTTGAGCTTCTTGGGTGTTGGAAACCTCTTTGTGGTTTCACCAGCTGAACCGAGTTCTGGTAGTTTGTTTCTTTATTTAATTTCTTCTTCTTCTTCTTTTTTTTTTTTAAACTTTCCTTCTTTTTTAAGTAACTATCATTTTTTTCACAGGATACTGTGTGCATGCATAGCTGGGAAAACATGTCTGTTGCTCTAGATTTGAAAATGTAACCCTTTGTAAAGACAGTTACTTCATAGTCGTTTTTAACCTGGCCTTTAACTGGAGGCCAAGCACCTCGTCTCAGAGGCGCCTGGTTTACGTTCCCTTGCGATCGCTTCCTTGCGTGCGCACCCCAGCTGACGTCACTCTGACTGATGCGTAGCAGTCTCTGCGAGCGCGGACACTTGAAGCGTGATGTCAAATACACGGTGTTTGTGAAATCCGTTACACTAGGTGGCTTGACGAAGGTTTTTAATTGTATGGGATTTCATTTTTTTTTAAACCACACTTTCCTTTATGCTAGACGGTAAAAACTTCATAATGCATAAGACATGTTTTTCCCTACCTATGTCAAACCTTTCTTAACATTTGTGTTTGTATTTACATGTTGTCAGTTTGTGATGTTTAAAGCAGAATTTGGTTAAAAGTGTATGTAGATATAATATATGTGAGATAGTTTGGTGTTTATCTTACACACCTAGAGAAGAATTGTAAATGGGTTTTCCTGGGCTGAAGTGTTCCTCACCAGGGCCCACGACGACGCGCTCCTACTGTCTGCTTCCCGACGGATGGCTCGTGCGTTACCTGTAGCCTCTGCACTCTAACCCTGACCCTAGACAACGGTTGACGTGTATGTCCTGAGGGATGTGTATTTCTGTATGTGCTTTTCGTCTTGAAAGTAGGAAAGCCATAGACGTGTGCACAGGAAATAGCAAATGTACTAATACCGAGTACGTGATGTAAACACCAACTGTGTGTGTGACGGTGCTTCCGCAGGTCTAGACCTTTCAGGGCATCAATGCCAGAAACTTCTAACAGTTTTAGTGTGCGGATATACATTGGGTGAACACAGAGGACATCAATAAATACAGTTATGGCACTTGGGCCTTCTTGGCATGGCTTGTGTTTCCTGCGTGGGATTGAAATTCTTGAGTACATATTTTCCAAAAATCTTCAAAAATAAACTTTTTCTTTATTACAAGCAGGTGTTTTCTCTCACCGTGTTATTACCTCATTCTGTACCATGCTAATACACTTTGGGAAGACATTGTTATTTTTTTAAAAAATTTATGTACTTGAGAGAGAGAGCTCGGGCACGTGCACAGGTCGGGGGAAAGGCAGACGGAGAGGGAGAGAGTCCCTCAGACTGTGTGCTGAGCACGGAGCCTGGTGCGGGGCTCAGTTCCACAACCACAAGATCACAACCCCAGCCAAAACCCAGAGTCGGGTGCTTAACCGACTGCGTCACCCAGCTGGCATTATTTTTAGCTAAACACACTTAGTTTGGCAAAACAGAAAAGTGGTAGCTCAGGCTCCAGGAAAGAATACGTGTCTATAGTTAGTTTTTGGGCACAATTTTTCCATTTCGTGAAAATGCTAAAAGATAATTGGGTAACGGTAACATCTTCCATGGCAGCAAGGGATGAGAGTTAGGTTTCAGGTTGGGTTTGGGCAGTCAGGGACCAGGTGCCAGGGCCATGCTTTAGGATTGGGACCTAGGCCCAGGGTCAGGGTGAGGGCCAGAGATCAGAAGTAAGGGCCCAGGATTGAGGGACCAAGTTAGGGATAGTGTTTGGGGTCAGACTGGTTGCTCATTGTGTCAGCCCATCTGGACTGCTAAGGCAAAACTGCTGCATTTTGGGTGGCTTATGAGCAGAAATTCATTTCTCATAGTTGCTGAGGCTGGAAGTCTGAGCTGGGGGTTCTGACATGATCGGCTGAGGGCCCTCTTCGTCGTGGCGTGCTCCTCATGTTTCATAGATAGGGAATAGCTTAGGGTCTTTATAGGGGAAGTAATCCCATTCATGAGGACTCTACCCTTATCACCTAATCACCTCCCAAAGGCATCCTGTTCCAGCATCATCATATCTGGCATTGGGATTTGAACATGTGAACTTGGGGGGAAAACAAACATTCAGACCATAGCACTGGACCTTTTTTGTATTAACCTTTACTTTTTAATAAATCCCTATATTTTCCCAAAGTACCGGAATGATGGGCTCTATTTCAATGGGAACTTGCTAATTATGGCACTGAATAATCAGAACCCTGAATTTCAGGGATTCATTGGATGTTCCCCGAGGGGATGTGTTCTGTGCTGCAGCCTAGTGGGCAGCAGGGTGCCCCCTACCCTGGCTCTCTGACCTGGGGGAGAGCATGCGTATCCCGGCCTCGGAGTCAGCCCCACACCTCGATGAGGACGTGAGTGGGCTTGAAGATACATCTGCAGCTTCTGGGCACTGAGGACAAAGCTAGGAGATGGCTTCTGTTGGTGTCCCCAATGAACTTTAGCTTAGCACAGCCCTCCCCAGTGTCCTCCTAAAACCTAGTAAAAGCTGACTTTCACTTAGTCTCTTCGAATGTTCCTGTGGTTCACCATAGCTCACTCGTCCCAGATTGCAATTCTGCTATTCCCAAATAAACTCATTTTACTGCTAACATAGCTGGTATTTTACCTTTACATTGAGAGTTTTTATGTGGAACTGTCTGTATGCATATTGAGCTGAAGAGTTTACACCAGTGTCCCTAACCCAAATCCTGTAATCCGCCTTTGTTCACCGGTGACGTAGCACTCTAGCAGTGATGGAGTAGGCTTCTGTCATTTGTCACGTGCTCCATTCCATAGTACAGATGTAAGCGCTTCAGCATCGTTGGCTACCGCCATCACGGGAAGGGACTTTATAAGACAGGGTCCACTGTTTATGTGACTTCAGTCTACACGTTCCGTTTCCGGAGCTGCTTAGGTCAGCACCTTGTGCCCCACCAGCTACAGTGAGTTTCTCCATACATTTCTTTCTTTTTTTTTTTTTTTTAAAGATTTTATTTATTTATTTGACAGACAGAAATCACAATTAGGCAGAGAGGCAGGCAGAGGGAGGAAGGGAAGCAGTCTTCCCACTGAGCAGAGAGCCTGATGTGGGGAGAGCCTGATGTGGGGCTCGATCCCAGGACCCCGGGATCATGACCTGAGCTGAAGGCAGAGGCTTTAACCCACTGAGCCACCCAGGCGCCCCAAAGATTATTTATTTCACAGAGAGAGAGAGATCACAAGTAGGCAGAGAGGCAGCAGAGAGAGAGGGGGAAGCAGGCTCCCCGCTGAGCAGAGAGCCCTATGCGGGGCTCCATCTCAGGACCCTGGGATCATGACCTGAGCTGAAGGCAGAGGCCTTAACCCACTGAGCCACCCAGGCACTCCATACATTTCTAATATGGTTAGATTATCAGTCATATTCTATTCTATCCCGTGACATTCCCACACCCTAAATAATTCAATTTGAATAATTATGATGTGCTCTTAGGCTATAAAGAGCCTATGAGTTGTGACAAATGCATGGTGGTGGGTGTTCATCACTGAAGTATCACATGGAGAAGCTCAAACCCTAACCATGATCCATTTGTCATCTCTGTAGTTTTGCCTTTTCCAGAATGTCCTATAAATGGGGCCGTGCAGTGTGTAGTCTTTTCAGACTGGATTCTTTCACTTGGCAAAATGCGTGCAAGGTTCACCCATGTCTTGTAGGGGTCGATGGTTCATTCCTTTCTACTGCTGAATAGTAGTGCATGTATAGGTGACTAAAAATAATTTTTCCTTTATTCTTCTAGGTTCTTGGCTGAGACCACTTCTAGCAGTAAAAGATGAACAGGAGAAAACAAGTTTAATAACGTGTACACATATTGTTTACATGGGAGATACTCAGGAAAACTGACTAGCTCCCTGAAATGGCCCAAGTAATCACTTTAAATACCATCTTCAGCTAAAGACAAAGGTGTTGGGTGGTGAGAAGGCCAGTCAAGGGAGGTTATCAGACCAAGGACAGCACATAAGAGTAGGGTTGCTGTGCAGGGTCAAGTTCAGGCTTTCTCCACTGATACGAGTTTCTTGAGATTGGGTCACCCTTCCATTTCTGGTGCAGAGAGGGGGTACCCTTACAGATGGAGATTTCCTTTATAACTAAATTCTGCTCACTATAGAAAGCTTCTCCTTGGTTTTTAGAGAGTCTCTTTTGCCATTTCTTTCTCTTGTTTCTTTTTTTTTTTTTTTAAGATTTTTAATTTATTCATTTGAGAGAGAGAGACAGAGCACAAGCAGGGGGAGCAGCCCGCAGAGGGAGAAGGAGAAGCAGGCTCCCTGCTGAGCTGGGAGCCTGACATGGGGCTTGATCCCGGGACCTGGAGATCAAGACCTGAGCCCGAAGGCAGATGCCTAACCATCTGAGCCACCCAGGTGCCCTCTTTTTTTTTTTTTTTTTAAAGGTGATTTACTTATTTGTCAGAGAGAGAGAGAGAGAGAGAGAGTGGAGAGTGCGAGAGCACAAGCACAGGGTGGGCAGGCAGAGAGAAAAGCAGGCTGCCCACTGAGCAAGGAGCTCTCTGTGTTGCGGGGCTCCATCCCAGAGCCCCGGAATCATGGCCTGAGCAGAAGGCAGCCCTTCACCGACTGAGTCCCTCGGGCACCCCTGTCTGCTGCTGCTTAAAATTAACCAGATACACCTAACCCTTGTGCTAAGGAGACATACTGTGAGGGGGAGCGTTCTGCTTCCGTCTCATGGATGTGCCACAGTTTGATTATGGACTCATCTGCTGAAGGACATCCTGATTTCTTTAAAATTGTAGTCATTAGGAACCAAGCTGCTGTGCATAGCTGAGTGTGAGTTTTTGTTTGGAAACAGTTTTCCAAAGCAGTTACCTAAATAGCTGAAGTGTGATGATGGTTGGGTCCTAAGTGAGACTTGTTTAGCTTTGGGAAAAAAATGCCAGACTGCCTTCGCTAATCCTTAAAAATGGAGTTGCCAGTCATTTTACCAGCAAGAATGGATTTATTTGGGAATAGTTGAGAATTTCAATCCAGGACAAGCACGCTTAGGTGAAGCCATAGACAAGTACACGGAACAAAGCAGAGGCTCATGCTCTTTTATAGAGGAAAGCAGACGTTAGGAGGGGCTGTCCTAACCGGAAGGAGGGAGCCGTTCTTCTTCCTTCTGGGGTAAGAACACGGCACAGACTGGGCGAGGTCTACGTCCTCCTGTTGGGCCTGCGATTGGGGTAGACTTGGCATGGGAGAACCTCCCCGATGGAGCCCTCCCAGACTCCGTTTTCGCGAGATTTCCCACGACCGCGTCTCACTTCCCAAGTGCCGGTCCCTGCGTTCCCTCGTGGAAGGAGAGCTGCTGCCGTCCTGCACCCTCCAACAGCCGGTGCGGTCTCTGTGTTTGTTTTCCTTGAGTTTAGCAGTTAGTCGGTGTGTAGCAGTCTGCCATTTCCCGAGGGAAGGTGGCGGAGAGCACATTTTCGTATGCTTATTTACTCTCTGTGTATCTTCTCTGGCCAGGCGTCTGTCCAGATTTTTTACCCGTTTTCACGGAGATTGGGTGCTTTCGGATCACTGAGTTCTGAGAGTTTTCTGAGAGTGCTTTGTATACTTTGAATCCAGATCCATTAGCAGACGTGTGTTTTGCACATGTTTTCTTCAGGCTGCGGGTTTGTCTTCTGGTTCTCTGAGCACCGTCCTTCACAGAGCACTTTACATTTGATAAAGGTCGTGCTACCAGTATTTTTCTTTTGGGAGTCGGTTTTGGTGTGTGTCAAAACTCATCACCACACCCAAGGTCATGTAGATTTTGTTTTCTTCTTGATATTTCAGTAGTTTTGCACTTTAAATTTATCTGCAATTTTTAGTGAATTTTGGAGTCAGTTGTAACCTTCGGGCTTCAATTTCATTGCATTGCGTTGTGTGGCTGTTTCCCATGAGCTGTTCTTAAGCATTTCTGGAGAAGTCGGGGATACTGGGCTCCATTTCGGTTTGAATTTCCAAAAGCGAATGGATTCAGTCTGACTGGAGAAGCCGCGTGAGTTCTGCACTGTCCTCCACCGCCCGCAGGGGTTTCCGACCCAAGGGAGGCGGGCTCCGTCAGCCCCCTCCTTTCCGCCTGCACCTGCCTCTTCAGGGCCCGCTGTGGAGGACGCGGGGCCGCGGCCACGCCGACAGGAGTCCGGCCCCCTCAGGTGAGCAGAAGCCGCCGGAGCGGGGACTGCCGAGGGCGCGCGCTCGCAGGGCCCCGCGGAGGAAGGGCGCGCGGTGTAGACGGTGCGGCCTCCGCGGCTTTGTGTGCGGCCGGCGGCCTCCGCGGGGCTGGCGCGGGGCTGTGGGGTCCCCCCTCTCCGGGCTGGGACGCGCCCCGGACTGGGCTCCTGCGGCTCCGCAGACGGTCCGGCCGCCCCCTCGGGGCTCGCGCTCCCCCCGCCCCGCCCGCCTCGGCCCCGCGTCCTTCCCCGTCCACACCCGCCGCGGGGCCGGCCGGAGTCCGGGCGTCCGGGGGCGACGGCGCGGGCTCTGCGGGCGGCGGCGGGGCCGGCGGGCGTTTCCCGGCGGTTCTCCCCGGAGCCCCGCGCGTCCCCCTCCGTGTCCGTCGTCCGCGGCGCGCGGCGTCGGAGGACCGGCCTGTCCCCGGCTCGGCAGGGCCCGGACGCGGCGGGGGAAGCCGGGAGGGCTGCCGGGAGGGCGCATCCGCGGAGGAAGGCGGGGGCCGGGGGGCGGAGGTTCTCGCCGCGGAGCCGCGGGGACGGCGACGTCCTGCGGGAGCTGCTCCGCGGCCGCCCGGGGCCGGGGCGGGCGCGTCCCCACCGCGGGGTCCGGCGCGCGCGCCGAGCCGCCCCTTCCCGCCGCCGCTCCGGCTCGCCGGCCGCGGCCCCGAGGCCCGACCCGCTTCCTCCCGGCTCCGACCGGGCTGTGGGGGCGCCGCGGGGACCTCGGGCGTCTGCTGCGCCCGAGACTCGGCCCCGACTCTCTCCTCCCGCGAGTCTCGGGCGGCCGCGGCCTCCTCAAGGGCGAGTGGCCGGTCCACGCGGGGGACCTGGGCCGGGGCTCGGCCTCCCTCCCGGAGCCCGACGGCGTCTCTGCTCCGGCGACCTGGAGCCGCGGGGGTGTCGGGACGCGGCGCGTCCTCTGCGGTGACCTCGGATCTGCAGGACCCTGTCGCCGCCGCACAGAGACGCGACATCCCCGCACGCAGACGCCCCGCGGTCGCTTCCGAGCCACGTCTGTCGCGTCGCACGGGCTGCTTTGGGGCGTGTCACCCCGAACAGCGACGCCGTCCCGCGGAACCCCCACGGAACCCCAGGTGAGGAAACGCTGCCGCCGCCCGCCGCCCCGACCGAGACCCTTCCCGGGTCCCAGCCCGTTTTCTCCTTCCGGAACCGCCCCCGAGACGCCCCCATGCGCACCACGCGGATGGTTTAAGGGGCACAGAGGGCTCCAGCCCGAGGGGCATGGCCGTAGGGTCCTGTCGCTGGGGCCGTTGTCGGGGCCCATGCACGTGGACACATGCGTCATCCTCCGTGTTTTCACGGCGACTCAACAGGACGGCGCGGACCGCTTCAGACGCGGCAGGGGCAGCTCCGCAGCCTGGGCCGAGGTCACGAGCTCGCACGTCCTCCTCCAGAACGTCGTCCTTCTCCCCGAGGGGGACTGTCCGCGCGAAACCCCCGCTCCGCGTTCCCTTCCCCGGGGCCCCGCAGCCGCGTCCGACCGTGTGTCCCAGACGCCTCCTCCGAGCGGGTCCTGCGGGGTCCGTCGCTCTGTGAGAACCAGCGTCCGTCCTCGCCCGGGTCGCAGAGTGGAGCTGGCAGCCTTCAGACTCGAGCGTGGTGCTGGCCGTAGGTCCGTGGGGAAATGACCCGTTATTCCTGCTTTCCTGAGTGTTTATATCCGCAGCAGGCATCGGACGTGGGGCAGAACCTTTTCCGCGGCACTTAACACGACCACGTGGTTTTCCTTAAACATTCATTGTGGTGCGTAACATTGTTTCACTCTATTGAACACCCGGTGAGACGTCTGCGAGGAGACACTTGCTTATGGTGCACGATGTATCCATGAGCTCTTGCTTTTGCGATTTTCCTGATCGGCTCCTTACATTGATTTTAAGAAAGGTATAGGAGTGCATTTCGCTGATTTTGTGACGATTTCGCTGGGGTTGGTATTAGTGGTCAGGAGGAGGTTAGGGTTAGGTTAGGGGTGAGGGTTAGGGTCTCCCTGTCCTTCAGCACAGAGCCCATTCTCCTCCAGGAACCAGGGTGACCTTTTCGGACCATAACCTTTGGGCCTCTCTGTGGTTTGCTCCCCTCCTGCCCATCCCCTCCAGCCTCACCTCTCCCCCTTCGGCCCCTCTGTGGACACCCAGGGGTGTGGTGGTCCCACGGGTGCCTCAGGTCTGATTCCAAGCCTTTGCATGGGCTGCGCCCTCTTCCAGGAGCATCTTCTCTCCCCTGCTTCACGTCGGGCTTCTTCCCCCATTGACTGGGCCTCGACTGGCCTCCTGAGGACCTGACTCATGTCTGCTGGGTGCGTGTGGGCTTGTCCCCTACTGCAGCGTCGTGCCTGCCTTCCGTTCGCCAGCGACTGACTGACCTGCGGGGGATGGCGCAGGCGTCGGGACTGCACACGGAATCCGTCTCCAAGGGGCTCAGCACACCTGCCTGATGAGGGGGGAGCTGCTGTCCCCACAGTGGGGAGAAGGTGGTCCCCTCAAAGGGACACCAGCCACATGAGGCTGTTGGACAAGACTCCAACCTTCTTGGGGCCCGGGAGATGTAGACCTGGCCCCGAAAACTTACCCTTTGGATTCAAAGCTGGGGCCTGAACAAGCCCCCTCTCCTTCCAGAGGTCCTCTGTTCTCTTCCCTGCCGCCGGGCTGGACCTGAGGTAGGGGAGCTGGAGGCTGAAACCTCCTTCTCCTGCTTTCTCTGTGTGCCGGGCTCGGAGAGGACACTGTGTCTGCACGTGAATATGGACAGTCAGCTTTACCAACATGTGCCTGTCTACCTTCTCTTGTTTAAAAAAAAAAGAAGAAAAACCTTAAAAAATGGGATTATAGAAGGTCAGCAAAGGGTAGGTTGGAGATGTCTGGGCGGGTTTAGTGGGCATTTTGACAGCATGGCTTCTCCTTTGGCACGTTTAATTGTGAGGTTTAACAGACATCCTTGCAGTTTAAGATGACACTCTTTTTTTTTTTAAAGATTTTATTCATTTATTTAACAGAGAGAGACACACAGTGAGAGAGGGAACACAAGCAGGGGGAGCAGCAGAGGGAGACGGAGAAGCAGGCTTCCTGCTGAGTAGGGAGCCCAATCCAGGGCTTGATCCCAGAACCCTGGGGCCATGACCCGAGCTGAAGGCAGATGCCTAATGACTGAGCCACCCAGGCGCCCCTTAAGATGACACTTTTAAAATTAAACTCTCTCCTAATGATGACTTGAGCTCTGCCCCTCAAAGGGAGAATCAGCAGAACCTATAAGATCTTATTTGGAATTGACATTCTCTATTGTAATTTTGTTCCTATTTATTTTTAAATTTTCTTTTTGTTTCACTGGAAAGGAAAGATGATGCTCAGTTTTAAATGTTAAAAGTGTACAAGCTGCTTTGTTACAGTAAAGCTACATGTGTACACCAAAATGAATACCGGTGGTTTACTGGGGACCTTGTCAGCAGGATACCCTGTAGTCTTCAAGGGAGGACCGTATGCGTGGTGGAGACAGCTCTGTGGGGTCAGCGACAGCCCACTCAAAGCAAAATGGGGCAGATAGCTGGCCCTGCTGGTTCTACCAGTCTGTTGGGCATAGAAACAAGGGCTGTGTCCCAAGGTGGCCAACTCCTGGCAGGTGGGGACAGGACCTGTGGGTTTGCCCTGGAGCTGAGCAGGGGGCAGTGTTCCTGGCTCAAGCATGCTGGAGCCCATGTAGGGCTGCGTGGGCTTCCAGCCTCCTAAGCCTTAGGTTCCCCTTTGTAAGATGGGGAGCTGATGGCCCCCATCTCTGGGAGCAGAAGGTAGGGAGGCCCCATGAACAGACTTGCTCAGGACAGTCCGGGAGAGTGGCTGTTGCTTAAAGCAGCCCAGGGCCTGCCCCCTTGAAGAAGGTGCACACGTGCACAGCCCCCAGCTCTGGGGTCCTACTGCCAGCCTCTGGCAGTGACCCTCCTTCCACCCTGTCTCCTGTCCCTGTGGCTGTGTGGTCTTCTTGGAGCCATTCCTGCAGATGGCGGAGAAGCCCTTCATGGTGGGACACAGGGTCACCTACTAGGTCTTCACCAATCCGCCAGCTTCTGGGCCCCCTGTACCACTCTGGGAGGACCAGAGGGCAGTGGTCCTCATGGTGGACATAGGGTTACTTACTAGGTCTTCACTGTCCAGCTGGCTGCTGGGCTTTGTGTCCCCCCCAGGAGGGCTGGAGGGTGGTGGTCCTCAAGGTCCGCAGTGCCCCGCAGTGGCAGGTTGTGTCCATGCAGCACGTGGCGATGGTCAGCTGCTTCTGTGAGCAGCACTTCCTCTGCGAGATGGATGACTCGGTGTGCAGGCGTAGACCTGAAGTCCCATGACCCCCCTCTTTGGCACCCTGTACCCCAGTTTCTACCAGGCAGCCTACAAGGACTTCAGCTACGGATGCCAGCTGCAGTCCCAGGCCCACATCCCCAGGGATCAGGGCAACATTTACTACATGGGGCCCTTTTTTGGGGTATTGGTGGCGGAGGTTCACTGACTGACCCTGGCCTGTCACCATGTGATGGAGGTTGACCTGGTTAATGGGGTGGAAGCCATGTGGCGCAACAAGAGCCCCCTGAACAGGTGCCTGCTGGACCACAAACTCACCAAGATGCTATCCCTGGAGGACCTGTGGGACCTGCGGGTGCTGGGATGTCCCCTGGAGGACCTGTGGGACCTGTGGGTGCTGGCTGTCCCCTGGAGGACCCGTGGGACCCATGGGCGTTGGGCTGTTCCCTGGAGGACCCATGGGACCCATGGGTGCTGGGCCATCCCCTGGAGGACCTGTGGGACCTGTGGCTGCTGGGCTGGCCCTGGGTCATGAAGAAGCTGAGTCGTGGCCATGCACAAGAATCACCATGACACCTGGATCGCACGAGGATCCGCCCCATCTCCATCGGGGGTGCTACCAGTGGAGCCCTCAGAGCAGGTTCCTTCTTCTGTCACCTCGAGGGAGACTGTGAAGCCCAGATGTCCAGGGACCCCAGTCGCACCCACACACGGGAGGCCTGCCTGGGGACACAAGTTCCTCTCTTTGTGGTCAGTACATTTCGATAACCTCTGGGTCACTTGTAGCTGTGAAATGCTCCTGTTTTATGTCGGATGTTTTTCTGTGTCAATGCTGAGCAATCATCTTTAAAAAGAGCAATGAACGAAAAGGTTTTCTCCCTGGTTCTAGACAGACACAGCTTGGTGGGGCTGGGAGCAGCCCTGCAGCAGCCATGGTGCCAGAATGGGCCCTGGCCGGGTCTTCCCTCCCAGTCCCTGCACTTGGCTGGGGCCATGGGGCTTCAGGGTGAGGGGTGCGCCAAGCCACCTTTCAGACCCCCAGTCTCCTGACCATGAGAGAGGCCTTGACCATGGCTGCTAGCTTGGTCTACAGGACCACGGAGCCCTCTGGGTTATACGTGGTTCCCGCCTTGGTTTTATTTATTTATTTATTTATTTATTTATTAAAATTTAAATTCATTAGCCAACATACAGTACATGATTAGTTTTTGATGTAGTGTTCAGTGATTCGTTAGTTGCGTACAACACCCAGTGCTCATCACATCACGTGCCTCCTTAATACCCATCACTCGGTTACCCCATCCCCCCACCCCCTCTCTTCTGTAACTCTCAGTTTGGTTCCCGGAGTCCAGAGTCTTTCATGGTTTGTCTCCCTCTGTTATTTCTTCCCCTTCAGGTTTCCCTCCCTGTTCTGTGATCCTCTGTGCTATTCCTTATGTTCCACATTTGAGGGAAACCACACAATTGTGTTTCACCGATGGAGTTATTTCGCTCAGCGTCATCCCCTCCACTTCCATCCGTGTTGATGCACACGGTATTCGTCCTTTTTGAAGGCTGAGTCACATTCTGTTGTATGTAGGGGCCACTTCTTTATCCATTTGTCTGTTGAAGGACATCTCGGCTCCTTCCACAGTTTAGGTATTGTGGACATTGCTACTATGAGCGTTGGGGTGCGTGTGGCCCTTCTTTTCAGTACATCTGTATCTTTTGGGTAAATACCCAGTAGTGCAATTGCTCAGTTATAGGG
>PISX010021465.1:0-33836 GCA_004024625.1 Mellivora capensis
TTTTTTTTTTTTTTGGAATATTTTCAGATTTACAGAAAAGTTGCAAAGATAGTACAGAGAATTCCCATATACCCTTCCCCAGTTTCCCCTAAAGTGAATATCTTACCTCATGTCTTTTTTTATTCATCAGTGTGTACTGGGAGCCTCAACTCAGACTTTGTTATAGATGAGGCATAGTCATTAAAATTACATTGCAAATCTATCATGGCTCTCATTGGTCATGCTGTTTCAGCCTCTGTTTCAGCTTCTGACCCACCTTTTAAATCAAGTAGAATCAAATGTATGTTGTTTTGGCATTGAAATAGAAGGCTTGAATCTAGGCTAAATTCTGCTGCTTAGCAATTTCTTCCCCTGCAAACCACAGACAAAAGTACTCTGCCAAATTCAGAAAACTGGTTTGAGAATTTGCCAATGGTCATCTCTGTAAGGCTTATGGCCTTGCTTATCTCATTACCAATTACCTGGTGTCTTGTAAAGGGCCAGAACATGGCAAGCATTCATACAAACATGATTGTAATGAATGAATGATTAAACAAGGTAATGTCCATAATGTTTATTATAAATTAAAAAGTGTTTGGAGTTTTAACTACTTACCTATAAACAGAGGATATGTGTGTTATTTTTGCTGTTGGTCATGTTCTACTACATGACTGAAACCCATCCGCCACTTCCTATTTTGTTCACAATGAAGCCAAACCCTTTATGAGTACCTGGCAAGGGATGGGCATGGTGAAGTGCCTTCAGTCTTGCTGAGGTATTTTTAAAAATGCTAGGCAAAGTAGCAGTTTTTTTTTATTTTTGCTAATAAATCTTTTCTGACAACAAATGAGAACTTGAAAACAAATATTGTTCTTTCATCAGATCTTTATTGTCCTAGAGTGCTGGTTTGCATTTTTGTTATCTATTATTTTCTCAATTCTATTTCACGAGAAAAGTAAATGTTTATAAACCATGCATCTGCATTTTGTTATTTATTTCTGAAAGACAAAAATACCTTCATCTAACCCTTGCCTTCACCTGTAATGAATTTTGTGTTTCATTTTGATTTATTTTCTTTCCAGTCTGCTATATCAATAAACAAAACTTGAGATATTATATTTAATATCTCTTTGCTGGAAGGGCAAACTAAACATTTTATTTATGTTATAGTCCCCTGAGGTCCCTTGGGGACAATGTCACTATTTCCATTCTCATGACTGTTCTGCGAAATTGCCCCTTGTTATTACTAAATCTTCTGAACTTATTGATTCTGGGGAGGAAGAAAAAGGTGTAAATATTTGATCATTCCCTGCACATAGGAATTCAACAGTGTCACATCAGTCCAATACATCCATGAGCCAATCCATTTGCATAGAGAATACAGTACCGGGAAATAAAGCTGTCAATAGTGTCAAGTTGGAATATAAAAATGTTTCATTGAGTTTAAAATATATACACAAAATGGAGTTCACTCATGTGTGACCTCAAAGATTGCTCTGAATGGCAATAATCCTGGTATATGATAATGGAGTTTTAGAACTAGAAGTTCTGTTTTTACTCCCTCATTTTATACATGAATAAATGGAGGCCTAGAAAGTCTAGTAGCCTGTCAGTGTTCAGACAGCTAGCCAGTGACAAAGTCAACAAAGAAATGCAGGCCTTGGAGAGATTGTCTCTTCAATAAACGGTGCTAGGAAACTTGCACAACTATATACAGAAGAATGAAACTGGACCATTCTCTAACATAATACACAAAGATAAACTCTAAATGGAGGAAAGACCTCAATGTGAGACAGGAACCCATCAAAATCCTAGACGATAACAAAAGCAGTAACAACTTTGACATTGGCCACAGCAACTTCTTTCAAGACATGTCTCCAAAGGCAAGGGAAACAAAAGCAAAAATGAACTTTTGGGATTTCATCAAGATAAAAATCTTTTGCCCAGCAAAGGAAACAGTCAAAAAAACTAAGAAGCGGGGCGCCTGGGTGGCTCAGTGGGTTAAGCCTCTGCCTTGGCTCAGGTCATGATCCCAGGATCCTGGGATCGAGCCCCACATTGGGCTCTCTGCTCAGCAGGGAGCCTGCTTCCGCCTCTCTGCCTACTTGTGATCTGTCTGTCAAATAAATAAGTAAAATCTTAAAACAAACAAACAAACAAACAAAACTAAGAGGCAAGCCATGGAATGGGAGAAGATATTTGGAAATGACATTACAGATAAAGGGCTACTATCCAAGATCTATAAAGAACTTAAACTCAACACCCAAAACCCAAATAATCAAGTCAAAAAATGGGCAGAAGACATGAACAGACAATTCTTCAAAGAAGACATATGAATGACTAACAGACACATGAAAAAATGTTCAACATCATTAGCCATCAGGGAAATACAAATTAAAACCACATTTAGATACCACCTTACACCAGTTAGACTGGCAAAAATTAACAAGGCAGGAAACAAGAAATGTTGGAGAGGATGTGGAGAAAGGGGAACCCTCTTAAACTGTTGGTGGAAATGCAAATTGGTACAGCCACTTTGGAAAACAGTGAGGTTCCTCAAAAAAGTTAAAAATGGAGCTACCCTATAACCCAGCAATTGCACTACTGGGTATTTACCCCAAAGATACAGATGTAGTGAAAAGAAAGGTGAATGCACCCCAATGTTCATATCATCAAGGTCCACAATAGGCAAACTGTGGAAAGAGCTGAGATGCCCCTCAATAGATGAATGGATAAAGAAGATGTGGTCCGTATATACAATGGAATATTACTTAGTGATCAGAAAGGATGAATATCCACCATTTGCGTAGACATGGATGGAACTGGAGGGGATTACGTTAAGTGAAATAAGTCAAGCAGAGAAAGATAATTATCATATGGTCTCACTTATATGTGGAACATAAGGAATAGCATGGAGGACATTAGGAGAAGGAAGGGGAAAATAAGGGGTGGGAAGTCAGAGGGGAAGATGAACCATGAGAGACAATGGGCTCTGGGAAACAAACTGAGGGTTTCAGAGGGGAGGGGGTTGGTGGAGAGGTGACCCTGGTGATGGTATTAAGGAGGGCACATATTGCAATGAGCACTGGGTGTTATACACAATAGATGAATCATGGGATATTACATCAAGAACTAATGAAGTAGTATTTGGTGACAAAAAAATAAGGTGAAGCTATTATTAAAAAATAAGAATGTTATAAATTGAAAAAAAATAAATGCAGGCCTTGGGATCTGATTATTAGATTTTTCCTGAATCACAGTTGCCCTTCAATGGTTATTAATTATTCAGTTTGGAGATTATCCAGATTATGAGGCTTTTCCCAATTCATCCTCCTCTATTTTAAAACAGTGCTAATTGTATCTGATAGGGTTGGGAGGTAGACCCTCAGTCAATCAATTTTGTGCTCTTTACTAGATTTGGTGAAGATTTAATGGGAGGGAGTTTTTAAAAAGATAAAAATAAATTTTTTACAAGATTCTGTGATTTTTAATCTATGTCTCCATGGTTTCCTCTCATTAGTTAAAAAAAATATATATATCTTATTATACTAACATAGATTTATACCAATATATTATCAGAAATATGATTCTGGATAATATTATTGATTGATGTGCTTTATCTACGGCATAATCTGGGTCAGTAGTCACACATGGATTGCAATAAACAGTGCATGTCAATGTAACTTATGTTACATTCTTTGAATAAAATTAAGAAAAAAGAAAATTGTAGGTAGACATGGGTTAGAAATATAGGTTGTGGTGGAGGTTGGATTGATGGAGAAAGAGATCTAAATACAGTGTGAAAGTGGTTCTGTTAGTTCAATAAAATTAAATTTTATCATATATGTTATACAACATATATACAAAAGCAACTATAACAACTTTTTCTAGCTTTACATAAGATTTTTTAAAAGAACTTGCATAGGATTACCAAGATACCCATCATAAAATTGTTATTGTCAGTATCCTTAGAGGAGAAATAATTTCAAAAGTTACTTCTGTCTTGGATTTAAAAAAAATACTAGAGAAATCTCCAAAAAGAGAAAAAAAAACCATGAAAGTAAGAAAGAGATACAGAGAGAAAGAGAGATCTTATAGAGGATTATGTTTAAAAAACATAGCCAGTGATGACAAAATCACCATACATAGATGGTTCTTAGCATCTAGGTAGCTAGAGATAGCATAGTATTTGATTAGGGGCATTTATTCAGCAATTCTCCACTCTTTAGCATCATTTCTTTCCATGCTTAATGATTGCTCCCATATTTTTTTTAGGTTTTATTTATTAGAGAGCGAGAGAGAGAGAGAGAGAGAGAGAGGATCAGCAGGGGGAGGGGCAGACGGAGAAGAAGACTCCCCACTGAGCAGGGAGCCTGATGCAGGGTTCAGTCCTGGGACTCTGGGATCATGACCAGAGCCGAAGGCAGTTGTCCCACCGAATGGGCCATCCAGGCACTCTTACTGCTACCATCTTAAAAACACAAATAAACATCTTTTGACACTATCTGTCCTCTAGCTACCACCTTTTGAACCAAAACTATGAAATAGTTGCCTCCTTACTGTCTCTAATTCCTTTTATTCCTTTCAAGCTGTATTCCTTTTATTTCCTTTTCTTGTCTTGTTACATTAGCTAGAACCTCTGGTTTGATGTTGGAAGGGGTGTTGGGAGGAGACATCCTTTCCTTATTCCTGATCTGGGTGGGAAAATAATGAATTTCTCACCATTAAGTATGATGTTAGCTGTAAGTTTTTCATAGGTAATCCTTATCAAGGTGAAGAAGATCCCCCCTCTGTTCATAGTTTACTAACAACTTTTATCATGAGTGGGTGTAGGATTTCCTTAAATGCTTTTTCTGCATCCATTGACATTAATGTGATTTTTTTTTCATTTTCAGCCTGTTGATGTGATCTATTACATTAATTTTCTTCCCCCTTTCTTCCCCCTACTCCTTCTACCAGTCTTGCACACCTGGGATAAATCCCACTTAGTTATCGTGTACAATTCTTTTAATACATTGTTGGATTTGATGTGCTAATGTTTTGTTGAGGATTTTGGCATCCATGTTTATTCCAACTCCTTTTCTGCCATTGTGTCTTAAACCACTTGAAAATGCTTTGTTCCACCACTGCTCAGAGACTGTTTTATTCGCAGGCCCCAATAACTGCATATGTGAAACCAATGTCCTTTCCCTGTCCCCACACAGACTTGGATGAAACTGGTTACCTCTGATCCTTGAAGATTTTTCTTCACTTGGGTTTCCTCCAGGATCTCATGTTCTTCTCTCTTACATCTCCCCTGCTGACCCTCCTCATTTCTCTTTGAACCTCTTCTATATCACACCTAGGCTCATGGTGTTAGATACCAGCAATATAGTGTCTACTCCCAAGTCTTTATCTTCAGCTCAGACCTGTCCTCTAAAATCTGATCATATATCTGGTGTTTTACGTGAAATCTTCAAAATATGCCCAAACCACAATACTGATTCTCCAAAATCTCCTGCATCTGGCAACTTGATCTTCCATTTGGCTTGCCCCACATTCCAAGTTACCCTTGATTTTTTTTAACCTCTCACACTTCAAATTCAATCATCAGGAAATTCTCTTGGCTCTACCTTCAAAATATCCAGAATCTGACTACTTCTCACTCCTCCACTGCTATGCCCTGGTCTAAGCCACCACCATCATCTTACTTAGACTATTTTAATGGACCATTAACCTCTTCTATTGCTTGCTCTCTTCCCCCTACTCCTTCCACCAGTCTATTGTTAACCAGAGTGTCACTTTACAGCTGAATTCAGGGCATGTTGGCTTCTGCTCAAACCCTCCAACATCATCTAATCTCAGGGTAGAAGCTTCTTTGCTTTCACTCCTGCTACTTTCCTTATTTTGGTCACCTTGAAGCTCTTGACCACTGGACATGTTTCACCTAAGTGTCATGGCCTCATCCCCATTCTGCTACATGCATTGCTCTTCCTCCATATATCCTCAAGAAAATTATTCTCACTCAGTGCTTCTAAGCCTTTATTCAGATGTCACCTTCATGACGAAGCCTTCCAAGGCTGTCCTGTTTAAAGCCTCAGCCTTTCTGACCTGTGTCACTGGCTATTCCTCTTCCTTGCTTTATTTTTTTCTCCCAAGTATTTATCTCTTAATAGCATATTATTTTACTTATTTTTGTGTTTATTACCTGTTCTCCCACTAGAATGAATCTGAGGCAGAGCTCAATCCAGGGATTCTGGGAACATGACCTGAGCCAAAGGCAGACATTTAAACGACTGAGCCATTCAGGTACTCTGATAATAGCTTTAGATTTAAAAAACAGGGATGCCTGTGTGGCTCTGTCGATTAAGCAGCTGCCTTCAGCTCAGGTCATAATCTCAGGGTCCTGGGATCAAGCCCTACATCAGGCTCTCTGCTCAGCAGGAACCTGCTTCTCCCTCTCCCTGTCACTCCACCTGCTTGTACTCTCTCTCTCTGTCAAATAAATAAATAAAATCTTCAAAAAAATAAAAATAAATTACTAATAATTTTTGAAATGGCAGACATAAAATTAATTACTTTAATCAACAGCAGGTATTGTATTAAAATTTAATATTACTACTCATACCCATCTTGTTAAAATTTTAAAAGGAAACTTTACTGGGTTGCCTGAATGGCTCAGTTGGTTAAGTGTCTGACTCTTGATTTCGGCACAGGACATGATATCAAGTGAGAACAAGCCCCACATGTCAGGGTCCTCAGTAGAGAGTCTGCTTAAGATTCTCTCCATCTCCCTCTGACCCTCCCCCCATTCAGGCTCCTTCTCAGGCATGCTCTCTCTAAAATAAATAAATAAATCTAAAGAGCCCCCCAATTTACTGCAAATAATACAGTGTTTATAAGCACAGTGCTATAATAGTACATAACTGCCCAAAAATATTGCTAAAATTTAAAACAATCTGCTTCTTATTTCTACTCTTATATGATTTTGACAAAATTTTAAAGATATCTCACATGCGCCTGGCCTAAAATTAAGTGCATATTTCTTCTCAACTGCTTTTTCCTGTGTTCCATATCTCAACTGAGGCATCCCACAAAGCTGGGGTGCAGGTGATCACCTGGAGGAGATCTTCAACTTCTTTCTCTCTCTGCACTCTGACTATACCTGGTCAGGAAAAAAGATTGCTGTTTACAATCCAAATATCTCATAAATCTATTCTTATTACCTTAGATTAATATCAGTTGTTATTTCATGTAACAACTAATTTGAAGATAAGCTTGTCATTGAACCTCTGCCTTTGGCCCCTTTTGATCTATTCTCCATCTAGTTACTGGAGGGATGTGTCTGTTTCAGGCTAGTTGGATCGCAGTGGCCTATAGGCTCAAGTCCAAATACCTTTGCATGGCATATACCATCCAATGTCCAATCTGCTTGGAGCTGGAGTCCTGTTAGATGAGCAGCTGAAGGGGTCATCTGTCTGGCCAGCCAGTAGAGCATGCAACTCTTGATCTTGGGGTTGTGGGTTGGAGCCCCATGTTGGCTTTAGAAATTACTTAAGAATAAAATATATTTTTAAAAAATGTAAGGAGCTCAGGGAAGGAGACTTAGCTAGTGTAGAGAAGTCTCCCCAGGCCATCTCAGAGTGTGCTATGTTTTTAGTACAAAAGCAGTCCTCCTCAAAGGAGAAACTACCTGGAAAAGAGGTGGGTTGGTAGAGGGTATGACCACACGGGTAAAGTGAGACACCAAAGCCAGAACAATATGAAAGAAATAATAAAAGAGTGCTATGAAGCAGGAGGCAAGAAGGAGAGACTCTTCTTTTTACATACTTTGTATTTTATTTAAAATTAATAAAATGATAAACAGTTTTAGGTAAACAGCCATTCAGTACATTTAACTGGATAATATAAAAATGTACACACTCACTAGCACATAGGTCCTTAAAAAAGATTGAACATTTCAGTCTATTTAGAGTCTTCTGGAATTCCAAAATTTTTTAAAAATCAGTTTTATTTTCTTCAAATTCTCTTTTGGCCCAAGATTTTATTGCAAATACATTATCACACCATCTGTCAGCAGCTTCTTTGGTTACTTTATTTGCTTGGCCTATTTCTTCTATAACTTCCAGGTTACATTCTTTGTGTATTTTTCTACTTCTGCCTTTAGCTGTTCCCTTTGGTCTCAAAGTTGAAAAAACTCTTTTGCTAGTATGGTTGGTTCATGTCAACTAATTTTAGTTTCTGCTTTTTGGTACGTCTGTGTGCTTTTGGCTTCTCTCATGTAACTGAGATTCCAGAACCTCCTACCTACATTTCCTCACATGAAGAATTTTACTTGGAAAATCCCAACAATCAGAGGTTCCAGTCCTCTCTCAGCCAACCACACCAACATCAGCTAAGCTTGGAAGGACTTCTTTTACTGACAGAGCAGTAATGTCTTTCTTTTGGGGAAAAATATTCTCCATGTCTTTAATTGAAGTACTTTTTTTAATCTCAAAAAATATTTCCATCATGCAGGCTCTCTTTTCATCTGCCCTCAGTCCTTCTTCCTTTGACAGGATTTAACCTATCATGGCATGCAAGTAAGAGTGCGGTGTTTCCCAAATAAAGCGACTAACTCCTTATTAACCAGCGACCGAAGCACAGAAGGGCAAGGGTTCCCGCCCTTTAGTGAGAAACTATTGATTATTCACAGAAATCATCTAATTAGCATAAAGTGAAGAATTGTTAAGTAACTTTTGAGGTTGTGAGCAATTCAGAAATGTGCACATATTACAATACATAAAACCATTCCTTTGTCAAAGATCAAGAGAATCTTTAGGGATCTCGGGCATCCCACAACGCCTGCCCACCAGCTGGCTGACACCTTCTTTCCTGGGTCCTGATAAGGGGCTGCACTTTTGGTGGCCCTAATCTAGGAGACTGGGGCACCGGTCCCAAAGTGCCTCGAGGTCGTTTTGAGGCTGTGCAATGCTCGGGTCACGTTCTCAAAAGCTCAGCTTGTTCAATGGAACCTGTCCTGGAGGGTGTCGGGACGACCTTGGGGTCAGAATGGAGGGTGTTAGTGGGTCCCCACGCTCCCCTCCCATGGCCCAGGGACACTGAGAAGGAAACGACACTAGGCTCCCATGAAATTTTCCTTTTTGGAGGAATTTGTTGGTTTGTGGTGAGAAAAAGAACTGCATTGGAATCACGTTCACCGTCTTTTCCCAAGCAAGTGGGGTCAGTGTTCTCCTCCAGGCTGGGTGGGCACCACCCTTCCAGCGCTGCTTGGGAACACCAAACCCATCACGCTCATACCTCTGCCTTTTTGGGAGCTGCTCCTCTGTTTGGAAAACTATACTCAAGGTACTCGCAGAATTACTCCTACAGACCAAAGCTCAAAGCTAGCATTTTCTGAGAAGGCCTCTCTGCACCTCCCCCCACAGACCTTTATTTTCCAAGAAGAATAAAGCACCTGTTCTTACATCAGTCATACCTTCGTAATACTGCTGCTACTTGAGTTACCACTTTGCAGGTAGCTTTCTAATTGTTGACAACTTTACTCCATTATCGGCCAGATCCCTTTCCATTTGCTTGCACAATGTCTGGTATATATCAAACTCTTAAAATCTTTTCGGTGCTTAAAAAGTGAAATATTATCTTAATTCTTTTCCCATGAAGTCATGGTAGAAAGAGAAGAAAATCATCACCTCTAAAGGATACTGTTAAAAACACAGAAGTTGATTTTATACTAAAAGAAGATTTTAAATAGTTCATATTCTTTTCCATACTTTTTGGTGTTTCATTTGTTTTATGATTTTGAATGTTAAAGTGATATGAAGAAATCAGCCTAAAGAGATCAGAATTTTATATTGACAAAATGACATAATAAGATTCAGTTTAATGAATATATAACATCTACTGGATCTAAAACTCTAATCATTGGGGATGGGGATAGAGATGGCCGTTAAATGTAAGGTGGCACTCTGGTTAAAATTTGATTTCGAGGGATTTTGAGATTATGATGAGTGGAATTTTTATCCTTCCAGCCAACAATTTAAAATTTCCAGTTGTAGAATTGGGAGAAATGGCAACTTCTTCATCCCTCTGCTTCTTTTTCTTGAATTTGTCCCTTAGCCATCTAGGCATAAAGCAAGTTCTTAGAGCCAGCTGTCTAGTAAAATGACATATCAGAATCTGTGTTCCAGTAATAATAGAAATATTTGTGTCTGATGAAGCCAGAGGAGCTTTATTGCAGATTCTGATGTCTTTTATGGGTGCAAATGTTTCTGGTTTCATAGGTGTGATGTTTATTTAATTCTGAATAACCTAGATTTTGCAAAATGTGGTGTTGACTTATTGCACCAAGGGAAATAGAACAGAGGAAATGGAGACAAGTCTTCTCCTAGGGCTCCCAAGGTTCTTGGACTTAAAATTAGACTTGCTGGTGAGTTTTCTTTTTTTCTTTCTTTCTTTTTCTTTTTCTTTTCTTCTTGAAAATGTACCCTCTGAAAATAGAAGTGGTATTTTAAGTCTTTTCAAAAATATGTACCCCATATATAAAGTCTATGAGATTCCTGCATAAATGATCTCAAAACATACTGTCTACATTCTACTGTTTAAAAAATTGTGTAATGTATTAAAGCATCACTTTGTGTACCATCTATGAATGTTCCCCTACCTATCAAAGTGGTATTCTTCCCTTTTTCTTTTTCTTTTTTTTTAAAGATTTTATTTATTCATTTGACAGAGAGAGAGAGAGATCACAAATAGTCTGAGAGGCAGGCAGAGAGAGAGGGGGAAGCAGACTCCCCACCGAGCAGAGAGCCCAACACGGGGCTCGATCCCAGGACCCCAAGATCATGACCTGAGCCAAAGGCAGAGGCCCAACCCACTGAGCCACCCGGACACCCCTCTTTTCCTTTTTAATTATGAAAAAAAATGTCTGCTCTAACATCTCTAGTAACATGAAAGCATATGGAAAAAATATATATATTATATATACTTTTTAACTTCTTTCTCCCTTCTCATTCCAGAGCTCCAGGAGCCACCTCTATTTTCGGTCGGGTGTACATCTTCCTAAAATCCTTACTATGTGTACTAGTTTCCTAGGACTTCCATAACAAATACCACAGACAGGGGGAATTAAACAACAATTTATTGTCTTATAGTTATAGAGGCTAGATGTGCAAGATCAAACAGTTGGCAGGGCCAGTTTCTCTGGAAGCCTCACTCCTTGGCTTGCAGATGGCCACTTTCTTGCCGTGTCCTCATATAATCTTTTCTCCCCCGGGTCTCTTTGTGTGTCCAAATTTCCTCTTCTTATAAGAACACAAGTCAGATTGGATTAGGGCCCACACCAACAGGCTCATTTTACCTTAATTGCCTCTTAAAAGGCTTAAAAGGCTCTATCTCCAAACACAGTCACATTCTGATGTATGGCAGTTAAGATTTCCACATTTGAATTTTTTTTTTGGGGGGGGAGTAATTCAGTCCATAACCCTATGTATAGATGCAGTATCTATTTCTAGCTTAGGAAGGAGTACAGTACATATATTTTCTTGTGATTTTTCACTTAACAATATAACAAGATCATTCCATGTTGACAGTTGTTCTTGTCATAGACTACAAAGTTCCCTGGTATAGGTAATCCATAACATTTAACTATCACATTGTCAGTGGATATTTAGCTTGCTCCCAGTTAGTTGCTATCATATACACTTCAGTATTGGATATCCTTGTAAAGGCATCTTTTTTGTTTTTCATATGTGTGATTAGTTCTTTAGGGATAGATTGATAGGATTGGAAATTATTGGTCAAAGTGTAGACCGATTATATGTTTTAAAATATTTGGGACACCTAGGTGGTTCAGTGGGTTAAGCCGCTGCCTTCGGCTCAGGTCATGGTCTCGGGGTCCTGGGATCAAGCCCCACATCGTGCTCTCTGCTCAGCAGGGAGCCTGCTTCCCCCTCTCTCTCTGCTTGCCTCTCTGCCTACTTGTGATCTCTCTCTCTGTCAAATAAATAAATAAAATCTTTAAAAAAATAGAATAAAATATTGCAAATTGTGGCCCCAAGAGGTTCAATTTATATTCACAAGAAGAGAACTTGAGAGTGACTGTCAATCTCAACACTCACCAACTTTGAATATTATCAATATTTTTTAAAAATTTTATATATATGATGGACAAACTTACTGTTTTAATATGAATTTCTTTTATAACTGAAAAGGTTGAACATCTTTTAATATGTTTCATATGTAATTTTGTAATCTTATGAAATGTCCCTTTATATCAGATGTCCATTTTTCTATTGGGTTGTTGGTCTTTTTCTCATTTATAATAGTTCTTCATATGTGATGATTATTTATTCTTCATCTGTTAATAGATTTTAAAATACTTCTTTCAGATATGACTTGTGTTTTATTGTGTTTGTGGGTTATTTTGACCTAAAGAGGTTTTACATTTTTATGTGATCAAATCTGTACATTTTTTCCTTTTAAAAGTTTGTATATTTTTTCTGAATGCCATTTCTATTAATAAGCAATGGCACTTTTCCTATATTTTCTTTGGTATGAATTAATTAAATGTATTTATTTAATCACAGAAGTCCTTGTTTTAAACTATACAGAAGCACTTAGTGAAATATGAAGGTCTACTATACTTTTCCATCTCTTACCTATACACCCACCTCTACTTCCCCTACCTGGGCAACCAGCATTTATTGCTTAGTACTTAGCATCCTAGCTCCTTCACTATGAACTTATATATATCTATATCTCTCATTAATAAAAAAATAAGTAAGATCAAGATTTATGTCTGCTTATTTCACTTACTTTTTCCATGCAGCAGTGTGTCTCCAAAACTTTAAATGTCAGGACAAATAAGTCTACCTTATTCTTTTTAGTGTCTTGGAAACTTTAAATGTCAGTACAAATAAATGTACTTTACTCTTGTGTGGCTGAATGTGTTACAATATACTTAAGTTAACTACTTCTACAGTGATAAACATGCAGTCCTTTTCAAATTGTTTTGCCATTATCACCATTTCAGAAAGTAGAATGTTAGTTTTGGTTATTAATGTTAGATTTTAGTCTGTTATTTATGTTTTTGGAAAACATGAGATAAGACTGCTATATATATATATTTTTTAATATTTTATTTATTTATTTATTTGACAGAGAGAAAACACAAGCAAGGCAGAGTGGCAGGCAGAGGGAGAGGGAGAAGCATACTCCCCCCTGAACAGAGAGCGTGACATGGGGCTCAATTCCAGGACCCTGGGATCATTACCTGAGCCAAAGGTAGATGCTTTATGGACTGAGACACCCAGGCACCCCTGCTAATCAGCCTTCTTTTCTTTATCCATTTGAAATGCTACTTCATTGTGTTTTAACAATATTATGCCTAATTCTGCTTCTTGAATCACTTTTTATCATTTTCCTATTGCTATTCCAAGACAACACAGTTTTAATTATTGAATAATTATAAAATGTTTGGTTGTCTGCTACAGCAAGTTAATCTATATTACAATTTTTACCCCTATGAGTGTTTAGGTAGTTCTTTCCACTTGATTTCCTTAATGAGCTAGAAACAGCTTGTCAAAATATGCATTTTTTGGAGGCTCTGATTTAGATTGATTGATTTGGCAAATATTGACTTTTTAAAAACATTTTATTTATTTGTCAGAGAGAGAGCACACACAAGCAGGCAGAGAGGCAGGAAGAAAGAGAGGAGGAAGCAGGCTCCCTGCCGAGCAAGGAGCCCAATGCGGGACTTGATTCCAGGACCCCAGAATTATGACCTGAGCTGAAGGCAGCGGCTTAATCAACTGAGCCACCCGGGCATCCTGGCAAGTATTAACTTTTTTAAAGTATTGAAATTCTTAGAGTAACAATGGTTTGTCTTTATTTTTTGTGGTTTTCAGTTCTGTTCTTCGATAAAGGTTTCTTTAAAATGGAATTGCATGTTTTTTTAAAAAATACATTCCTAGGTGCAGTATTGTTTTTGTATTATAAGTGGGATTCTTTCTTACTACATTTTATGATTGGTTATTGTGGTTATATAGGAACATTATTGTTTTCTTTGGTTGTTTTATCTTGCATCTCATTAAGAACTAACCCTGTCCTTAAGTATTTACAAATTTAATGCCAACAAAAGCCAATAGTTAAATTAGAACATAAGGATAATTAGAGGCACAATTATGTGTTTTATTTATTTTTTTAAAAGATTTTACTTATTTATTTGACAGAGATCACAAGTAGGCAGAGAGGCAGGCAGAGGGAGAGGAGGAAGCAGGCCCCCCGCTGAGCAGAGAGCCCAATGTGGGGCTCGATCCCAGGATCCTGGATCATGACCTGAGCTGAAGGCAGAGGCTTAACCTACTGAGCCACCCAGGTGCCCCCAGTTGGGTGTTTTAATCTATAAATTACTTTCAGAGCTCTCAGTTTCAAGCGAGTTTATCATGGTCATACAAGGCTTATTGGAGAAGCAACTTGACCCAGTCCTTCAAGAAGATTCAGCTGGGGGCACCTGGGTGGCTTAGTGGGTTAAGCCTCTGCCCTTGGCTCAAGTCATGATCTCAGGGTCCTGGGACTGAGCCCTGCATCGGGCTTTCTGCTCGTTGGGGAGCCTCCTTCCCCCCGCCACCCCCCTCCCTGCCTCTCTGCCTACTTGTGATCTCTGTCTGTCAAGTAAATAAATAAAATATTAAAAAAAAAAATCCAGGGATGCCTGGGTGGCTCAGTTGGTTAAGCTGCTGCCTTCGGCTCAGGTCATGATCCCAGCGCCCTGGGATCGAGTCCCACATCGGGCTCCTTGCTCACCAGGGAGCCTGCTTCTCACTCTGCCTCTGTCTGCCTGTGCTCTCTCTCTCTCTCTGACAAATAAATAAATAAAATTTAAAAAAAAATCAATGGATTATAGTGAATAATGGAAGAGAGACGAGACTGAATAGGATACATACTTAAAAAATGATTAGCATTTCTTGACATAGCAGAGAATGAAGTCTAAAACCCAGCAATAACAATGAACCAAAAGAAAAGGTGGGAGTTATTATGGAAGCTCCTCAAAGTGAGTATTTAGGGTTTAACTCAATAAATAAAGGGAATCAGTTTGGGGTCAGAGAAGGGACATTCAGGACATAGGAGTTGTATAATTTTTTTGGCATACTGGATGGAATTTCGAATCAAGGTAGCCCAGTAAAAGACTATTTCAGTAATGTAATATCACAGAGAAAAGGGCCTAAAACAATACAGTAAATTAGCCATTTCCAAAGAAGACACAAATAGGATTTAAAAAGGTTGAATAAGAAAGAAAAGCACAATATTTACAAATTTTTATCTTAGTAGAATGGAATAACAGTGATATGATTACCAGAAGTGGGTGGGAAGCTGTGCTAATGAAAGACAAACAAATTGTGTGTTAGAATATGTTTAAATAAATTTTGAAATAGAAAAGCACGTTTGGTATGAAACAGAATCTTGGTGATTGGTGCGCTGAAATAATTCTACAGCATGGCACACTTCTGTTCTTGGAGCCACTCACCATTTCCCAATCTATTTTTGGTTCATGACGTTGTAAGACTTAATCTTTCTGGGGTTCCTTTTGATGTGGTTAAAGGTGTTCTGTTTTCACTTTTGTTTTAGTCAAAAGTTATGAAACCAGTGAGAAATGATTAATTGGAATGGGTTTACAGAAAATATGATTTTCTAAAAGGTACAGCTCTGTTCAAGTTGAGCCCTTTATAAAGGGTATTTTGATGTTCCATAAAGGGTAAAGACATTAGATTTCTTTTAAACGTAAAGGTCACATGTATGGGAGATAGGAGGGAAAATGAGCAATGCTTTCAAGAACACTGCAAAGGAATTATTTCTGTTGATGAATAGTACAGATTTTTGAACCGTAGAAAGTCACAAAATGCAATTTATGACATTCTACAAATAATAATTAGTTTCTTTAATCAATAAACAATTATTGACTATGAAATATTACAAGCAAAAGGAACATTTCAGTTTCATAAAAATATTCCCAAGAAATCTCAAAAGTAAGGGGGAAATATTTGGTTAACAAAAATAAATTTCTGGAATTCCAGAGTGCAGCACATTATAAGGGCCACCCAGAAAATAGCTTTTCAATGATACAGAGATTTCTAGTAGGAACTCAATTTATTTGATAGTTAATTCTAATTAACTATTGACAAAAATAGTTTAAAAATATAGAAAGGTTTGATTGAAAGCTGCCATCAGGTTTTTGGACTTTTTGTTTTATGTGCAGTTCTACCAGCTTTAACACATATAGATTCACGTAGCCACTACCACAAGCAATATATAGACTAATTCTATCACTAAAAGAGTCCCTCATGCTGCCCCTTTGTCATCATTTCCTTCCTAGACCACTAATCATTGGCAACAATTTATCTGTCCTCTGTCACTATGGTTTTGTGTTTTTGAGAATATGCATGTAATAGTATACAGTACAGTTACAGTATGTAACTTTTGAGACTGGCTTCTTTCACACAGCATAATGGCTTTAAGATTCATCCAGGTTGTTGTGTATATTTATAGTTCATTCATTTTCATTGCTGCAGTGTTATTTCATTGTATTTAGACCTCCTTGTTTATCCAGTCCTCCACTGAAGGACATTTGGATTGTTTTCAGTTTTGGGCAATTATGAAAAGAACAGCTATAAACATTTATCTGAAGGTATTCATGTGACTATAATTTCTTAAAGATTGTATTTATTTATTTTATATTAGAGAGAGAGAGAGAGAGAGAGAGAGCGCACGCATGCGGGGGAGGGGAAGAAGCAGAGGGAGAGAAAATCTCAAGCAGACTCGGTGCTGAGTGTAAGCCACACAGGTGGCTGGATCTTACAACCCTGAGATCATGACATGAGCCAAAAGCAAGAGTCAGTCCGTTAACCAACTGAGGCACACAGGGCCCCTTTGTGAATATAAATTTTGATTACTACAAGGCAAATATCTAGGAGTGGGATTACTAGGTCATATGGTAAAATGTAGGTTTAACTTATTAGGAAACTGCTACATTATTTTTTATAGTGGCTGTGAGATTTTGCATTACCACCAGCGATGTAGGAGAGTTTCAGTTGTTTCCCATCCTTTTAGCTTTTGCCATGGGCACTCATTTTAGCTATTTTTAACTGGTGTGAATCTTATTGTGGTCTAATTCTTATTTCACGCAAGGTTAATAATTTGAACATCTTTTCTACAGGCTTGTCATCTTTATATCCCCTTTGGTGAACTGTACATGTAAGTTTTTGTCTGTTTCTAAATTTGGTTGTTTTCTTAATATAGAGATAGGATTTTTTTTTTGTACAGTATGAACATAAATTGTTTGTACAAGCCAATATTTTCTCCTGGTGCATAAGTTGCCTTTTCAATCTCTTAACAATGTCCTCAGTTCAAATGTTTTTAATCTCTTAACAATATCTTCAGTTCAAAACTTTAATATTATTTAATTAATAGAAGTTTTATTTTATTTTATTTTATTTTATGATACTATAAAATAAAATAAAATTTATTTTATTTTATAGTATCATGCATACTCCAGGTCACAAAGATTTTCTCCATTTTTTTTGGTAAAACTTTATATTTTATGTTTTTTTTTAAAGATTTTATTTATTTATTTGACAGAGAGATCACAAGTAGGCAGAGAAGCAGGCAGAGAGAGTGAGAGGGAAGCAGACTCCCTCCTGAGCAGAGAGCCCGATGTGGGACTGGATCCCAGGACCCTGAGATCATGACCTGAGCCGAAGGCAGTGGCTTAACCCACTGAGCCACCCAGGCGCCCTATGTTTTTTTTTTAAAGATTTTATTTATTATTTTGACAGACAGAGATCAGAAGCAGGCAGAGAGGCAAGCAGAGAGAGAGAGGGAGGAAGCAGGCTCCCTGCCGAGCAGAGAGCCCGATGTGGGGCTCGATCCCAGGACCCTGAGATCATAACCTGAGCCGAAGGCAGAGGCTTAACCCACTGAGCCACCCAGGCGCCCCTATATTTTATGTTTTATATAAACATTAAGTCTACAATCCTTTTTGAGCTTATTTATCTATAAGCTGTGACATTTAGTTCAAGTTTACATTTTTTTCCCAGGAATTGGTTCATGTATCTAAGTTGTTGAATTTATGTGTGTGTACTTATCAAAACATTCTCTCCTCCTCCCAGTAAGGTCTGTGGAGTCCCTCTCACTTCTCACCTGCCTCTCTCCCATCTCCCCTCCCACCCCTCCCAACTCTCCTCCCATCTCTCTTCCGACCCACCTCACACTCTGTTTGGTGTCCCCTTCCACACCCTTTCACCTCCTCTCCCCCCCTTTTATTCTTGATATTGACACTTGTGTCTTTCCTTTTTTTTTTTTTTTGTCTTTCTTGAGGTATATCAAATTTATGATTATTTCAAAGAACTAGTTCTTGGTTTCATTTATTATCTTGTTTTGGTTTTCCATTTTATTGGCTTCTGCTCTTTTTTAAAAAAAAACAAACCACAAACCTTCCTCTTTCTATTTCTTTGCTTCTTTTCCCTACTGTCTTAATGTGGAAATATAGACTATTGGTTTGAGACTTTTCTTTTTCTAGTTCAAGCACTTAATGCTCTAACTCTCCCTCTAAGCATTCCTTAACTCTATCCCATAAATGTTTATGTGCTATACTTTTATGTTTGTTCAATCCAAAATGTTTACTAATATCTTTTGCAATCTTTGACCCACAAATTATTCAGAAGTGTGCTAATTTACACGTGTTTGGAGATTTTTCTGTTATCTTGCTATTGATATATAGTTTAACTCCATTATTGTCAAATAACATTCTTTGTATAATTTTAATTGTTTTAAATTTGTTAGAGTTTGTTTAAAATGTAAGATGCAGTCTGTTCTGTTGAATGTGTCATGTGTACCTGGAAAGAACATATTTTTCCAGTTAGGTGTAGTGTTCTATACATACCAGTTACATTCAGATAACTGATTGTGCCAGTTCTTTTTTATACATTCTGCATCCATTTTCTCTCTACTTGTTCTATTACCAAGAGAGTGTTAAAGTCTACAACTATAATTGTGAATTTCTCTATTTCTTTCAGTTCTATTTTTTTCATTGGGGTAAAATATGCATAAGGTTTATCATTTTGACCATTTTTAGATGTACAATTTAGTGGCATTAAGTACTTTGACATTGTTGTGCAAATATTGCCACTATCTATTTCCAAAACGTTTTCATCATCTCAAATGGAAACTCTAAACTTTAAACAATAACTTCCTATTCTTTCCTCTCCCTAACCCTTGTAACCTCTATTCTACTTTCTGTCTCCATGATTTTCCCAATATAAGTACCTCCTTGAAGAAAAATCACAAAATATATGTCTTCGTCTTTGTTTTGGGCTGCCTTGAGCTTAGGCCAAGGCACAGTGGAGGAAAAATGGGACGCTCATTACTGGTTTGCAGTAGAAGGGTCAGGGTGGATGTGCTTATTCTGTATAATCTAGAGCTAGAAACTTTTCCTTTCCATGTAATTGTTTTACCCCAGCTTGTTTAGAAAACCATATGATGGAAAAGGTTTTCAAGAAAACATTTATAAATTAAACACTAAATTTGTTCTTAAAACACTTTTATCTATATAGGTGATGTATTAATAATTCTCCTTCCAATAATTAATTAACATAGTTAAGTCCAAAATTTCCTTTCATCAAAGTGTCTTGTCTCAGGTTTTTTTTTTCTCCTTTCCTGGAGGTTACTGCTCTAAACAACCCCCCCCCAATGCTATGTCTTAGAGGTCTGGCCATATTTATCCCTATGGAGGGATTCATTGTATTTTATGGTTTTTATTTACCTCAGTTTATTGGGCCATCCTCCTGTTCAGATACCTAGATTTTTAAAATAAAGAACATATTTGCTTAGAAAGAATATTAGCATCTGTGTTATAAATGATCCTTGCAGCCTCGTGTAGTCTGGTCCTCTGAGTTTTCATGGTGTTTGCTGAAATTCTTAATTTGATTGCTAAAAGCTCACATTTTTTTGTTTCTCAGTATCAAACCATAGCCTTAATACTTTTAAGCCAAGCGTCAAGTCTCTTTGCTCAAAAGCAATGTGCTAAATTGAATGCCAGTAGAAATCAATCACCTTTAATTGAATTCCAATAGATTTCCCAAGAGTATAATTAAAATAATTGGCTCAATCCACAGCCACAAAAACTCAGTCCAGAATAATGTAGCTTCCCCCATAATGCTATAATAGTATTTGATTTCTGTACAAACTGGATTTTTTTTGCCAGAGTATAAATCCTCATCTAACATCATTATTTATTTATTTGGTCATAACATTTTCCTCTGCATCTTGAATTGCTGAGAATTGAATTTTACTTGAGTTACGATGTTGATGTTCTCTAGAAATCCATACATGGAGTACCCAATACATATAGAGTTTTGATGGCACATGGTGGCTTGAATCATGAGGTCATCTCTAGCCTTTCTCCAAAGTCCACTGAATTGACAATAAAGGAATAGAAAAGAGACAACCCATGAGAAGAAAGAAAAGACAAGAGGCAAATAACACACCTGAGAAGTCAAAAATATTTGGAAGAGCAAATGAAGGAATGGTAACCACATTGCAGCTGAGAGCCACAAAGGAGTGTATGGACAGGAAATAAGTGTGGGCTTATTATGTCACAGAATCCCTGAAGATTTTGAAAGATGTGAATATAGTGGGAGAGCAGGCAGGACTGTTTATTTTTAACGTGAGAAAATTTATTGGAAGGATATCAGGAGCTTGCAGATTGACTCTGAACAAGAATGGACAGGAATGGGGGTGCCTGGGTGGCTCAGTTGCTTAAGCATCTGCCTTCAGTTTAGGTCACAATCCCAGGGTGCTGGGATTGAGCCTCAGGTCAGGTTCCTTGCTCAGAGAGGAGCCTGCTTCTCCCTCTCCTTCTGCCCTTCCCCCTGCTCGTGTTCTCTTGCTCTCCCTCTTAAATGTATAAATAAAATCTTTTTTAAAAAAAGAATGGACAGGAATGAACAGAGGCATCTCTAGAGAGCTGGAAAATAGGACTTACAGAAAATCTCTTATAGCAGAAAAGTGTGGCCAGAATGCCACCACCACATTCAACCACGAAAATGCCTCTCTATATCATGCACCTTCAAGGACAGGGCACGTGATTGGCTGTTTAACTCATGTCTCTTCTCCCTGGAAGAGAGGGAGGGGAGTATCTTAACACACTGAACAACTCAAGCATCCCTTGAAGCTATATTCTGAATTCATAGTTAAGTACTACTTCCATCTTCCTTGTGTCTAAGCATCACTTTCTCTGCTCTCACCCTTTATAGATATCTTCTAAGATATCTTAGATGTGGCCATATCCCTCATATCCCTAAGAGATACTAGGGAGGGGAGAGGGAAGGTAGCTCTTCTGCTTCCATAGTGGGAAACAGGCACCTGATTTGCTTTGCCATGCAGGTGACAGGTGGATAAGTAATTTCCCAGAAGAAAATCATTAAGCTGCTCAAAAGTGATGTTAATTAGGATGATGCCGGCTGCTAATCTTTTAAATGAGCATGACCCTTCCCCACCTAAGCCTCTTTCTTAAACTCATGTAGACAGACTCCTATCTTCTCCCATTCCTCCTCCCCTACAGAACACTGTGGGTTCATTCTCCAGAAATATTGAACCAGGGAGGCTCTGGACAAGGACACCAAGCACTGCTGAGGGGCAGTAAGGTGCACTACTAAAAGTTGAGAAGGGAAAGCTTAAATGTTAAATAAGGAGTATTCTCCAGCTCTCTCTCCTGCTCCTCTAGAGCATCAGCAACCAGGTTAATACTCTATGAGCATGAGATTGGACAATGGCTTTCTGGAGAAAATCAGTGTTGCCCCAAAATGCTTCATAGATTCTGACAATTGGGGATCTTCCACTTAAATAACAAGTTATTCTAAATGAGGCTTGGGAACGAATGTGTATGCCCAAACACTTAGACACTCCAACAATCTTTATTAGTGTCTGTTCCTAGATATCAAAAACCACAAAGAATTCCATTTGAGGAAAATCACTGACATGAAAGAAGAGAACCTCCAATACAAACACCAAGAAAGAGCAATGTCTGCAATGCAGGAGCAGAAGAAAACTTCAAAAAACCATATAATGTGCTCTGGGAGATTAGATATTGAGTGCATAAAAAAGAACAGGGGTATGAACAGAAGAAGGAGTTCTTAAAACAATTAAATATGATAGAGGTGCCTGGGTGATCAGTCATTAAGCATCTGCCTTCAGCTCAGGTCATGGTTCTGGGGTCCTGGGATTGAGCCCTGCATCAGGCTCCCTGCTCAGTGGTGAGCCTGCTTCTCCTTCTTCCTCTCCCCCTCCTCACCACTTGTGCTCTCTCTCTCTCTTTCAAATAAATATAATCTTTAAAAAAATAAAAGAAATCAACAAATAAGTCAAACTGGGGACCTGGGTGTGTGTAGGAGTCCTGAACCCAGAAAAATTGAGTTTCTCTACCCTTTACTCCTTGACTTCCAGCTGCTCTGGGATGGGGGCTGCGTGTGCTTGGCTAGGCAGCATCTCTCACTGCTCCAGTTCAGCATGCAGAGCAGGGCAAGGAGGTCATTTATACTTGATTTAGATATACTTGGCTCTGTGGAGTAAGTAGGAGATTATGGGAAACATACAGAAGAAGATATCTATAAAGGGTGAGAGCAGAGAAAGTGATGCTTGGACACAAGGAAGATGGAAGTAGTACTTAACTATGAATTCAGAATATAGCTTCAAGGGATGCTTGAGTTGTTCAGTGTGTTAAGCCTCTGCCTTCGGCTCAGGTCATGATCTCAGGGTCCTGGGATTGAGTCCTGCATTGGGCTGTCTGCTGGGCGGAGAGCCTGCTTCCCTTCTCTCTCTGCCTGTCTCTCTGCCTACTGTGATCTCTCTCTCTCTCTGTGTCAAATAAATAAATAAATAAATAAAATCTTAAAAAAAAAAAGAATACAGCTTCAAATGGCTATTCTACTTATCATCACACTAGCCTTTTGGCTATTGACAAATACAACCATAACACTGGAGGAAATTTCAACATTCACTGCTACCCAAGTAGGGCTAGTAAGTAGTCAAGGAATAGCACTTGTGTTCACAGGAAAGTGGTGGGAGTCGGTGCGCTTGTGTGCATGTATACACCCAGGGTAACTAACAAGGAAGCAACAAGGCAGAATCACACTGAAGAGAAGCATGGCAAGTTTTTGTTCCCAGATCTGAATTTGGGGAGTAAGTATAGTATCTAGGAGGAAGCCTTCAAGACCAGAGAGGCCCTCTAGTCCCTCTGCTTCTTTGGAGAGGCTGAATCCCTAGCAGTCCAGCTGCCTTCTTTCTCCATTCCTGCCTCACTGGTGGGCAAGAGCTGTGGAAGAAACACTCAGTCAACCCAAGTGGAGCCACTAAAAATTGTCCTTCTATATTTGATGAACCTTCAATGCATTCTATTTCCCTATTCAGCATTCTCTCTTGCAGCTTCATAAGGGCTATTTTAGATTTTCTGCATTCTCTGATACTGCCTTTTTTTCATAGTATTGGGAAATAAGTCCACTTTCTAGTTTATGAAGAAAAGTGGAAACATAAGCTTTTATTTTCCCAAAGCTTCTATTGCCATCTGTGTATTGGTGATTCTAAGTCTCTAACTCTGTCCTAAATGTGTCTCCTGAACCTGAGTTCTGTAAATGCTTTGAGCTCAACTGAACTTATTCTCCTTGCCACCGCTTGTGGTCAGCATCCTATACATAGTACTCAAGCTAGGACCCTAGGGAGAGATCATTTTTAATGTCTCCCTGTGTTTTAAACCATGTCCCCTCCCCTTTACTGCCATATATACCATTGGACCAATTACCAGGTATAATCAGTTCTGCTTTCTTACTATTTCTCTTTGGCTTTTCTGTCCCCAAGATGACACTGCCCAAGTCTTTCCCAGCTCTGATCTTTTCTCTCAGGCTGCCTCTACAGGGCTTTCACTAAAGTAGAATTCTGTTCCCTTTTTGTTCTTATGTAGATTCTGGCTTTGGCTCCTCTATTGCACTCAGAAAAGTCCCATGTCCCATAACTTTAGTGTTCAGGGGTCTTGTGGTCCAACACTGCTCACCTCACCAGAAACCTCTTTTGTCACTTCCTCCCTATACTTATGTCTTGCTAGAGGATATATAATTCAGAGCTTATGAATTTTCTAGAATGGTTACAAAGTCCTGGGGTCTGGATTATGGATTAGTACATAGGTTTCAGGGCTCAGGAAGCTTCATTGCAACGAGCAAGGAGACTTAAGTGGAGGTGGCTTATGGACCCCACATGGAGAAAGTCTGCTGATCAAGCTGAATGCAGTGGTCTTTCTCAAACCTTCATGCTGTTAACCTCTAGCATTTCCATGTGCTGCCTGAATTTACTACCTGAATATTCTTCCCATTTTTCATCTTCTGCTTTCCTTACCTGCATCCCTACATGGCTCTTTAGCCCTCCCTTCCATGATGCAGCTTACAAGTGGGGTCTACTGGGAAACCCTCACACCCCTTCAAAGCTGAGTGGGTAAACTCCCTTTCTTTGTACATGCTGAGGAATTTATTTTGCTATCACTCTCTGTTCCCTGTTTTCTCCTGTATGAACTGATGAGTTTCTTATGGGCTTGCCTTTGATTGGTGAATCTTTCAAACCTGGCAGTTTCAAAAGAATGACAGTATTGTACTAGGGCCACCAAGTAAGTCCTGTCCCCTGGCAGCATGAGGCTAGAATTGATTTTCTTTTTTTTTTTTCTTTGATTTTATTTTTTAGTAATCTCTACACTCAAACTCATGACCTGGAGATCAAGAATTGCAAAAAAAAAAAAAAAAAAAAGAATTGCATGCTCTACCAACTGAGCCATCTAGGTGTCCCTCAAAATTAACTAACTTTCAGCAATACATTTCAAAGGAAAATAATTAACTTCACTTAAGTAGATGATGAATTTCTTTGTAAATATATTTTAAAAATTGAAGTCTTATTTTCTCATGGTAATAAGTAGAGATGAAAAGATCCTAAATCATTTAGGGTGCTTTGTGTGTTTGTTTGCAGGTTTCCTTTGGAAAAGGGGAACACTTCTAAGAATAGCTATAGCCATTGGCAATAGCATAAAAAAATAATTAGCTTTTGAGCTGTCAGGCAAGAATACTGATAAATTAAAAAGCCTAATGCATCACTGTAAGCAAACCAGATTTAGTTCAATAATTATAATGGTATGGGCTGAGCTGTCACCCATGTTTTTAGATGTCCAGGGTAGAAGTAATTTTCCTTCAAGCTTAATTTTGAATTGTTTAAAAAAATTTCTTCCCCCCCAAAACAGGAAACAATTGTGTGACTCACTTCCAACATTTTTGTATCTATTATCAACATATTTCACATACTCCTACCTGGCAGTGTGTCATATTTGTGTAATCAATGATGATCTTAGATCCTGTCAATTGAGGTGTTATAAGGAGTCTGGAAATCAGAGAGTCTTCACTTGGTAATCTCCCCTAGGGTGTGTGCAGCTTATTGCTTTGTGCATGTTACTGTTAGGTGGGAGAAAATTTTAAATGTGTCATAGATTGGATTTTAATGAGAAAAATAAAATCAAAGAAAAGGGAGTGACTGAACACACCATCAGGATTTTATGGGGAACATTCCATGGTCTCACTTGATTTTGTTTACTGCACCAAATGCACCACATCTCAGGCATATTTTGCTCAACCATAATTTGTGAAGTATGTTTTTTTTAAATATTTCATTTATTTATTTGATAGACAGAGATCACAAGTAGGCAGAGAGGCAGGCAGAGAGAGAAAGAGAGGAAGGGAAGCAGGCTCCCTGCTGAGCCGAGAGCCTGATGTGGGGCTCAATCCCAGGACCCTGGGATCATGACCTAAGCCGAAGGCAGAGGCTTTAACACACTGAGCCACCCAGGCGCCCTTGTGAAGTATGTTTAAATGCATGGCTTATCCTGGTAACTTCTTCCAAAGCATTCTTTTTTTATTTCTCTTATATAATCACTGGCACTTAACACTTTCCTCTATAGTCTTTACAGGTACACTATATTTTTGTGGGTTCTTTTCTTTTTTCTTTTTTTTTTTTCTGTGCAGGAAGTATTTACCATTATATTTGATAGCTCCATCATGCCATTGGAAAAATATATGCACAGTACATGAGTTTGTTCATAGGCTGCTGATCACTAATCAGTACCCATACTAGACCCAGAAAGGCTGACAAGCAAATTCCTAAGTAGGGTGCCTTTCATTTGTCCTTTAGGCACTGTGTTTCCACATTTAGTTATCCTATTCTTCTTTGTGTCCTATGGACCTGCATCCCAATGCCAAAGTCAGTGGTCTTGAGCCTGTAACCTGAAACTGGGTTTTCCTCTTGGTGGAGGTCTAGCCAAAAGAGTGGAAAAAGAAAGGGTTTTACTTGTAACAAGTAAGGAAAACACTGGGGATATTTCCCAAAGCAGTTCTTGCCCCCTCCACAACAAAATCAGAGAGGTTTTAGGCTTAGGGTGCAGGCATTTTCATGAATGGGATTGGCAAAGGAGAGTTCCATGTAGAATTGGGACCAAAGTCATCCTAAGTCAATAGAATCCAGGTCCTGGTTGATTGAGGTCACAAGGCAGCAAGGGTCAGCATCAACAGTTCTCTGGATCCAGTTAGTCCAGAGTTTGAGTGCTCAGAGGGGTTTAAATCCTGCAAAAAAGGACTGAAGAGGGGCACCTGGGTGGCTCAGTGGGTTAAGCCTCTGCCTTCAGCTCAGGTCGTGATCCCGGGGTCCTGGGATCCAGCCCCACATGGGGCTCTCTGCTCAACAGGGAGCCTGCGTCCCCCTCTCTCTCTGCCTGCCTCTCTGCCTACTTGTGATCTCTGTCTGTCAAATAAATAAAATCTTTTTAAAAAAAAGGACTGAAGAATGTGAGATGGGTCAATATTTACTTTTGAAACAGTTTTGCCATTGGTTTATTGTCTCTGATATGGTCAGGCTATTTTCTGATCTGCTAGTAGAGATTATTAGTTTTTACATTCTCTTTATTTCCTTAAAATCTATAACCATTGTGGTCTATTTTTCTGCAATTTGAACATATTCTAGGCAGTTTTGCAAGAAATGTGCTTGGGCAAGTAGTGCTGGTCAGGCATAGATCACAAAATTGCTGGGGGAACCTAAAATGATGTCTTTTATGTTAAAAAAACTATGTCTCATCTTTCTTTTTCCAGGACCCCTAACTTATCTGCCTACATGCCCATCACCATGGCAACCCTCCTGGAGCTGCTCTCTCCCTCACCAATATATCCCCTCTCCCTTTGACTTCCCATTTCTTCAACAAGAAGGTGCAAGAAAAGGTATTTGTAGTTTCAGCTCATATGATGCTGCTTCACTCTCCTGTAACTGTTCTGTTTCATGAAATCCAGGACAGGGTGTTGTTGGTCATTCACTGGGAGGAGTCTACTCTATTTCTTCATGTTTTAAAAAAGAGGGCTAAAAGGGGCACCTGGGTGGCTCAGTGGGTTAACGCCTCTGCCTTCAGCTCAGGTCATGATCTCAGGGTTCTGGGATCGAGCCCCACATCGGGCTCTCTGCTCAGTAGGGAGCCTGCTTTCCCCTCTCTGCCTGCCTCTCTGCCTACTTGTGATCTCTCTCTATATCAAATAAATAAATAAAATATTTTTAAAAAATAAAAATAAAAAAGAGGACTAAGGAAACCAGGCAAATAATCATTCAGCTTCTGTGGTAAAATAACTGTTCACACAGGGATAATTCCACAAATGGAAGATGATTAAAATTCTCATAATATTTTATCAACTATCTCTAACCTTCAAATTAGCTTACCTACATTTTGGCACAGATATCTCGATCTAGGGATCAGAAAGAACCTTGGATGTAGTTACTAGCAACTAGCTTTATTTTTTATTTATTTATTTATTTATTTGTCAGAGAGAGAGAGAGAGAGCGAACACTGGCAGAGGGAGGCAGAGGGAGGCAGAGGGAGAGAAGCAGGCTCCCTGCCGAGCAAGGAGTCTGATGTGGGACTCGATCCCAGGATGTTGGGATCATGACCTGAGCCGAAGGCAGCTGCTTAACCAACTGAGCCACCCAGGCATCCCTAGCAACTAGCTTTAAATTATAATGAAGTTAAGTAAGTTTGCCTAGGAACCAAACTGTATCAGGGACAGATACCTGGCCAAGATGAACCAAAATCCATTTACTTGAAAAGTCACACAAGTCAAGGTTGCTTTCTTAGGTATAAACAAATATAATGCTTCAAAGAAGATAAACTATATTGATGTTTTGAGCTTTTACTATGTTTAGAACTCTTTCTGAGATTGTGTGTGTGTGTGGTTTTTCTTTCCTCATCATGTTTCATCTGCCTGTCCTCACCTCTCGGTCCTCCCTCTTCACAACATCCAACCAACCACTGAGTCTTGCCAGCTGTCCCTCCCCAAACCCATAACATCAGGCTGCTCTTCCATGCTTGCCCCCCACCCTGCTCCAATTTATGTTATCATCACTTCCAATTACTACGCTCTGTATCTTTAGAAATCGGTCCAGAGATGAAGTCCAAACTTCTATAATTAATTTGGCTTAGACTTTTCTGTTCCTCTTTCTAATCCTCCATGGCACTGGAACTTCTTGTAAAACATAGTTCTTAGATTCTTAAGATTTATAGTTAAGATAGTTGTGAAACCAGGAGCTCAAATGGGATTGAGTGGGAAGGATCCATTAATATAGTCAGAATCCTGTATGTTCCCTCTGTGACCTGCAGCTTGCCTTTTCCTTAGGTCATTCTCAGCACCAGCAGGGGTAATTGTTCTTTGTGAGAGACTATGAGGGAATATGGCCATTTGATAACTTCTCAAGACGTAAAATTGGAGTCCTTGTTATTCATTTTCTTTGCTCTGCTAATGGAGGGACCTAGTGTTCTTATCAGAAGTAATGTTGACGGGATGCCTGGTGGCTCAGATGGTTAAGCATCTGCCTTCAACTCAGGTTATGATCTCCAGGTCCTGGGAACAAGCCTCACGGACTCCCTGCTCAGCAGGGAGTCTGCTTCTCCCTCTCCCTCTGCATTTCTCTCTGCTTGTGCTCTCTCTCTCTCAAATGAATAAATAAAATATTTTAAAAAGAAAACTAATGTTGACTTCTCAATCATAAGAAAGCTTAGGAATATTGAAGTAACATATACTGATGATTAGAATTACGGTGTTTTCTATGCTTTTCTTTCATATGTATTTTCTTTTTAGTTCAAAAAGGCCACATATTATTTTTGATTAAGAGAAGCCATTTTTCCAAACAAGATATATGAGTGGCCAACTGATATATGAAAACATGCTTATCATCACTAGTCATTAGGGAAATGCAAATTAAAACCACAAGGAAATATCACCTCATACCTGCTGGAATGGCCATCACCAAGAACATAAGAGATAGAAAATGTTGGCATGGATGTAAGAAAAGAAAACCATTGTGCACTGTTAGTGGCATTATAAATTAGCGCAACCACTGTGTGAAACAGTATGGAATTCCTCAAAAAATTAAAAATAGAAATACCATATGATCTAGCAATTCCATTATGGGAAGATAGCCAAAGGAAATAAAAACATTAACTCAGAAACATATTTACACACCCCCTGCCATGTTCATAGCAACATTATTTACAATAACCGAGACATGGAAATGCCCGTTGATGGATGACTGGATAAAGAAGTTGTGGCATATATGTACAGTGGAACATTATTCAGCCATAAAAGCTAGTAAGTCTTAACCATTCATGACAACATGGATGGACCTGGAGGGCATTATTGTTAAGTGAAATAAGTCAGAGAAAGACAACTACTGTATGATCTCACTTTCAGGTGGAATCTGGAATCTAAAACAAAACACCACCAAACTCATAGAAAAAGAGCTCAGATTCATAGTTATCAGAGACAAGGTGTTGAGGAAGAGGGAGTTGGAAGAAGGTGGTCGAAAGGTGCAAACTTCTAGTTACAGGATAAGTAAGTACTAGGGACATAATGTACAACATGACAACTATAGCTAACACTGCTATATGGTATACAGGAAAGTTGGGAAGTGAGTAGATTCTAAGAGTTCTCATCACAAGGAGAATTTTTCTTTATCTTTTTATTGTGTCTACATGAGATGATGTAACTACACCTATTGTTGGTCATCATTTCACGTTATATCTAAATCAAATTATCATGATGAACACCTTAAACCTTACACAGTAATGTCTGTCCATTATTTCTGGAAAAAAGGGGAAAAGATGTTAGAAAATAAGTTTTTTTAAGCATTTACTTTCAAATAATTTCAAATGTGCAAAAAGATGAAAGAAAGAAGAGTACAAAGAATTTCTGTATACTTTTGACATTCTCTCACTCTCTCTCTAGATGCACACACACACACACATTATTTCATGTATTTCTGAACCATTTGAGAGTAAATTGCAGACATCATACCTCATTGCTCTAAAAACAAAGGTACTGTCCTACATAACCGGAATATAACCATCCAAAGATATAATGTTATCATCCAATGCACAGACCTCATTCAAATATTGAGTTGATCCAATCACCATTCTATTCCGGAACAAGTTTCAGTCTAGGATTTCATGTTTCACTTAGCTATTATAACATTTTATTCTCCTTCATTCTAGAGTGGTTCCTCACACTTTCCTTGTAGTTTTTGTTGTTGTTGTTGTGACTTTGGCATTTTTGAAGAATACAGGCCAGTTGTTGTCTTTCATTTCAGTTTAGTCTGATGATTTCTTATAATTACATTCAGTTGATGCATTTTGGGAACAAACACCACAGAAGGTATTTTTATAGGCTCAGGCTTAGCCAGTCATTTCTTCTTTGTACGTGACCCCAGATGTTTCTGAGACGCAAGCAGTGATTTTGTGGCTAATTCCACAACTGGTCAGTTTCTGTTTTCTTCTCTCCTGTGCTTCTACTCTAAGTCAGGGGGGAGAAGGAAGGAAAGTGTGGGGCAAAGAAACTGGGAAGTTGGGTTAGGGAGGGTTGGAATCAAGGGTGGGGTTACAGGTGAGGCCATATTTGCAGTTCAGCTGGTGGAAACACAAGTGACACAAATGGGAAGTGAAAGCATCTTCACCCATGAAGGTCCTGAGTTGGAGTTAGGATTAAGCTCATCACCATCATGCATTGCTTGGTGTAGGCATTAGTTTTTATTAATTTCTGATGGTCAAAAGTTAATTCACCTTCCTTGTCTGGCATCCACTTCTTCAGCAATGCCTATCTGGTGACACTATAATATCCCTCACCACTTTGGTAATCAGAGGGTCCTCTATGCATCAACAGCCTGGCATTCTGTGGTATATATGCAGAAACTCAGCCAAACTCAAGAATGGCTGAATCAGAATTTTGTACTTACACTGTGGCCTTTAATTCACTTATTTACTTTTTAGCTTGTAATCTGTATGTACCAACTGAAGTTAGAATTTAAGTTCCCACAAAGACAGAATTTTTTTTTTGTTTTGCCTGATAACCAATAAATATTTGTAAAATGAATAAATCCTAGAACAGATCTCTAGATACAATATCTATTCCTGCTTACACACTAGAAACTTAAACAAACCAGAATTTAGTTTCCTAACATATCCTTCCCTCCCTCTCTGTCTCCTCCCTGATTTGTCTTCCCAGCTCCCTGCTATATTCCATTCTCTTACATTTTACAGATTGCAAAATGACTTCAAAGAATTGGGTTAGGTAGATTCTCTAAAGTCTCAATGCTAATACATGGCAGAACTAGAGTTGGTTCCCTGTTTGAATACAGAATCCATCCCTCTGTATTTTCAGGCATTCCCAAACACTGTTCCATAAATTGAATATAGACTTCCTTGAGAAATTTGTCTCCTAACTGTCAAGGTGATGATGAGAAATCTTGGTTTGTTCATCTCCTGCTAAGTGTTGCTTATTCTTGGGTTCTTTGGAGGGTGACCCAAATACAGCAAAGTCTGATGATAAATCATTCTGTCACTGAATGGTGACATGATGAACAATATCTGAAGCTCATTGTTTACCATCACGTGCTGCGGGTGGCCAATGAGGAACTCTGACACCTGGATGTGGATCTCAGTAGGCAGCTGCATAGGGCACCAATGCGAATGTGAACAATGGTATAACTATTGGGAAAGTCTTCTTCCAGATATCTAAGAAGGTGGTGTGTAATACAGGGTATGACCACTCCGGGTAAGAGGGAGGAAACTTGGTGGGGGCCCCTGGTGAGTACAACTCCAGGCCTAGGTCCTCATAGAGATTTGGCTATAAATGCGCAGAGATATTTCTGGGCATTTATAGCCATAGCTCCCCTCTAGTGACATCCAAAACTATTTACTCTCCTAGCAATCAGGAGATTTATGCAAACTAGACTTTATTATTTTTTTGGAATACTTGGTATAAATCATTTTGTCACCTTCAAAAGCTAATCTTTTAGCTTTATCATAGAAAACTCTACATTTCACTTATTGAAAAAAAACAAAGAGAAGTATGTTAGGTCCTTTAAAGATAATTCTAACTGTTATAAGTCATTGAAAGATTGTACAAATAATTTTATATTTTTTATCACCAACTTGTGAAAGTTTCCCTTTAGTGATGACTATCAAGTGAAGACAGCATTGTTAAAAGCTCTTGATTAGAGGTTGCATGTAGTTATTTCAAGTAAAAATCTGTTGGTAAACTATGACCCAGCAATTGCACTACTGGGTATTTATCCCAAAGATACAAATGTGATCAGAGGAGGCACCTGAACCCTCATATTTATAGCAGCAATGTCCACAAAAAGCCAAACTATGAAAAGAGTCCAGATATCCATCAACAGATGAATGGATAAAGAAGATGTGGTACATAGACACAATGGAATATTACATAGCTTTGAAAAATTAAAACTGCTATTTGCAGTGACATGAATGGAACTAGAGGGTATTATACTAAGCAAAATAAGTCAATCAGAGAAAGAAAATTATCATATGATCTCACTCACTGATGCAGAATTTAAGAAACAAGGCAAAAGATCATAGGGGAAGAGAGGAAAAAATGAAGCAAGATGATACTAGAGAGGGAGACAAACCACTAAGAGACTCTTAATCTCAAGAAACAAACTGAGGGTTGCTGAAGAGGAGGTGGGTGGAGGGATGGGGTAATTGGGTGATGGACATTGGGGAGGGTATGTGTTTTGGTGCATGCTTTGTGTTGTGTAAGACTGATGAATCACAGACCTGTGCCCCTGAAACAAATAATACATTGTATATTAATTTAAAAACATAAAATAAAATATGGCTTAATGTCTACAAAAAATCTGTTGATAATATCAAGTTCAAATTTTGAATTAAGAATAGAAGATGTATTCCTAGGTATCTTATAGTTTTGGGTGCAATTGTAAATGGGATTGACTCCTTAATTTCTCTTTCTTCTGTCTTGTTGTTGGTGTAGAGAAATGCAACTGATTTCTGTGCATTGATTTTCATCAAGATCAAAAGCTTTTGCACAGCAAAGGAAACAGTCAACAAAACCAAAAGACAACTGACAGAATGGGAGAAGATATTTGCAAATGACATATCAGATAAAGGGCTAGTGTCCAAAATCTATAAAGAACTTATCAAACTCAACACCCAAAGAACAAATAACCCAATCAAGAAATGGGCAGAGGACATGAACAGACATTTCTGCAATGAAGACATCCAGATGGCCAACAGACACATGAAAAAGTGCTCCACATCACTCGGCATCAGGGAAATACAAATTAAAACCACAATGAGATATCACCTCACACCAGTCAGAATGGCTAAAATTAACAAGTCAGGAAATGACAGATGCTGGCGAGGATGTGGAGAAAGGGGAACCCTCCTACACTGTTGGTGGGAATGC
>PISX010021466.1:0-33588 GCA_004024625.1 Mellivora capensis
TCCTGTCTCACATTGAGGTCCTTTATCCATTTCGAGTTTATCTTTGTGTACGGTGTAAGAGAATGGTCGAGTTTCATTCTTCTACATATAGCTGTCCAATTTTCCCAGCACCATTTATTGAAGAGACTGTCTTTTTTCCACTGTATATTTTTTCCTGCTTTGTCGAAGATTATTTGACCATAGAGTTGAGGGTCCATAAAAATGTGAGATTGTCAGATTCGATTATAAAACACAGAAAATGGTAAAAATAAATTGTTTCCTCAAATACTTATTTCCTTCAATTACCTGTAATCCTTAATTAGTATCTGATTCAGCTGTAGAGTCAAATGTAAATTATTTTGATGAATAAAAAGATTAAATTTTAGAAGGAAGCATAGTCTAAAATGAATCAAGGGATTAGATATCATACAGAAGAATATCCTGTACCACAGTTTTCTTTCCCCGATTTCTTCTGGCGAGAATCACCATCCTATGTAGGGACATGCCCAGGGGTTTGGGGAATGATCATTATTGATATACTACTTATAAGCAACACATTAATTTATACCTAGAAGTCTTTTAATTGATGCAAAATATATTAATTTTTCACTCTTAACTTGAAAGAAACCTGGGAGAGGAAAAAAGTGAATAAAATTGATACTTTAGCACATTTAATTAAAATGTGCTCCCTTTGAAATTCATCAGATTTGAATTCAAAGGTTGAGTAAAGGTATATGCAGAAAGCATAAGAATATCATGCACCTGACAGGTTATAAATGTAGGGTAGCACAAGGAAAGTATGGACTTGTATTTTTCAATTTTGCTTAAGCTTTCTCTAACCCTTTGATTCTTAAATTTGAGATTTTGTGGATCATTGAAGGAATTTCTGTCTTCAAATTGCTAACTTTAAATTTTGTCAGATCAGGATGTTAGGAACATTCAGTCAATCATTTAAACAATTGGATTAAGTAAATACTTGATAGATATAACCATCTATAGTTGGTTATATATAGATATATAGATAATAATAACTATAGAGAATAATAGATAAACCATCATTTCATTAAACATATTTTTAACCACTGCCACATTGATGTGTGTGTATATACATGGATATGTGTTTACATATATACACTCAAAGTTAGTTAAAATTTACCTCCTCAATGAAAGAGAGTAAAGAGCGTGAACTCATGTTGCATTGAGTAGTCGAAAATTTAAGTCAAACTGCTCCAATGTTTTAAAGTCGGCAGGTGAAAAACATCTTAGATAAGTCTAGAATAAGGAAAACCTTATATTATATTGTAAGCCTTTATTATACAAGAATGAATAACAATGAGGTAGGGTAAGTACAGGTAGATACAGACTCAGAACTATTGCCATTTTGAGTTCCAGCCAAAACAATTTTTCTTACAGATGTTTCTGTATGAATTTTCTCTAAGCACTTTGTAATTTTAAGGAATACTTTAATACACGTCCTTTTTATACTCATCTCTGGAGATCATTTATCCATATATATTAGCAGATTTTGCTGATGTTTTTCTTTGGTTTCATGCCATGTGATTTAATAAATAAATAAAATAAAAATAAAATCACCTAATAATGAGTTCCATTTCATACATCTATAACTAAACTCTCTTTTATGAATAACAAATTGACCCTTCTTGTAGCAAATCTTGAACATAAAGGATATTGTTATGATAGGTTTCCTGTGGTCTGTACTCCATACATATCATTTTTAAGGGATTCAAATTACTTTAAATAATAGAGGTATTGGCTGTTCATAAAGAAATCAAACACACTTAGCTGCTATTTTCAAGTTTATTTTATTATCTTACAGCTCATATTTCTTTTTATACAGAGTAACTCATGCCAAAGATTTCAAAAGCGCTTTTGGAAGATATGTAAATACTTTAGGGAGCAAATATCCAATTAATAAATTTTGGCAGATAGTCTTTGGATAAGCTTGAGAAAAGAAGAATATTTTAATATCCTTGACCAGTTCATTACTACTGACATAGTTCTGCCCACACACAGCAAACCCTCCAGGTTTTATTTCAGGGGAATGTGACTCGGGAAATCAGTCCACTACCAAAGCCTAATTGTTCAGATAACATAAAAGTGGTTTTCTTTCTTTCAAACATTCTACTTCTTTCTCAAAATAAATTAGATGAACTTTTTGTTCATTTGCTTTCCTTTGTCTGAGCACTGTTTTTAATTTTAGTTATGTATTAGAGTAGAAGATGAAAAATTACTTGTTGCTGTGGTCTCACATCAGAGGGGCAGCCGAGGACAGAAACCTGACCATTTGTTCTCAGAGCAGTTTCTCTTCACAACCCTGCTCTTTGGTTTCATAAATCTCTTCAAAGCACAGACTGTTAGCTGACCATGAAGTACTCAGGAAAAAAGGAATGGCTAATATTTTTTAAGCAGAAACAAGGTGACCCTGTCCAATTGTTTCCTCTTGTGGGGGAAATGATGAGACCTGGAACAGTTTCTGAAATGGAAAAACCAAGACTTAACTTTTTCATTGAGAGGATTTAATGCCAAATCTTAATTTATAAAGTAAGCTTCCATTATTGAAAATAGCTTTTAAAATCCTGTCTCTATTTTGAAAGTCATACAGAATTTCTTTCATAGATGCCCACTTTATGGAAAGCATCCATCATAGTTTCAGTTTGATTTTTTTTTTTTTTGTTGCCTTTCTGCTGCATGAATAACTTCTGGAGACTATATATAGATGTCACTTTCCAATATTATTACAAATAATTACTTTGAGTATTCCTGGCTACCTTCAAGAGGAAGAACACATGGGACACTATAAGAAAGAGTGATGAGACTCTACAGAAGCCTCAATGTGCTTGTGTCTTCAGCAGACCATCAAATCTGAGCAGCTTTCTGGTCATCTATTTCCCTAAGACTACAGAAGCCCCTCCTCATTAAACCTTGATCCTTTAAACCATAATGACTGTGCGTGGGGACAGTGCATGGGCAAAACTCTTCTCTCTAGAATCCACTGTGTTAATGGAAGTTTGACTTGTTTCTTCCTAATTAACAACCACATCTGAAACACCCCTTGTTTATTTTGGGTTCTAATGCTTTGTGCACTGTAAGATGTTTCCCGAATGTGGAAATGTAGATATATACAACATATGCACACATGCACATATACACACATACTATATCACACACAATGTTTTTATAAAGCACATTTTTGTTTGTATATGTTTGTATACATAGCCACACACATTTTATCAGTCAAATAATTTCATATGTTCTTGCTTCTGAGGTTGTAATCATTACTGAGTAAGGATCTTATTTCATTATTCTTCGAGTAAACAAATATTGAGGTCCTACTTTGTATCAGCCTCTTTTTTTAAGCAGCTTTATTGATGTTTCACTCACATTCCTTAAAATTCACCTATTTTAAGTGTAAAACTAAAGTATTCCTAATGAATTTACAGAGCTGTGCAAAAATCATCACAGTCCAGTTTTTTAATGTGTTCATCCCCCCAAACATCTCTTCTGCCCATCTGTAGTCCACCGCTAGCCCTAGGCAACTTCTATTCAACTCAGTGTCTCTTTTTTGAGCATTTTATCTAAATGGATTGTACATATGGGATCTTTTATACTTGGCTTCTTTAACTTAGCATAGTTATTCCAGGTCGATCCATGTGATAGTATGTATCAGGAATGCACTCCTTTCTATTGCTAAATCGTATTCCACTTTCTGGATATAGCACATTTTGTTTATATATTTATTAGTTGATTGACATGTGGGTTGGTTCCAGTCTGGGGATCATATGAATAATGATGCTATGAACATTAATATACATGTCTTTTTGTGGACATATGTTTTTGTTTCACAAACATATATACCTAGGAATGAAATTGCTAGGTCATATGGTAAATTTAACTTTTTAAGAAACTGTCAAACATTTTTCCAAAATCATTATACCATTTTACATTCCCACCAGAAATGTATGAGAATTCCAATTTTACCACATCCCACCAACGCTTGCTTTTACATCATCATGATTATAGCTATCCTACTTAATGTGAAGTGGTACTTCATGATTTTGAGATGCATTCCCCTAATGATTAATTTTGAAATGCAATTCCCTAATGTCAAGCATCTGTTCCTGTACTTACTGTCCATTCATTTATCTTCTTTAGTTAAATGTCTATTCAAATCTCAGCCACTGTTTTGCATCAAGGGATATAATACAGAACAAAATAAATGTCCCATCCTCACAAATCTCACATTCTAATAGTAGAGAACAGGCAACAAAAGCATATTACTTTGTCAAACAGTATGGTGTTATGTGATATGCAGAAAGGGAAAGCAATGTAATGTGCATAAAGCATATCAGATTGGGTGTGTGATAATTTATCTAAGATTTACATGGAAATTCTCAATGATAAGCAAATTACAGGAGGGTCCTGAAAAGTGAGGAATGGATCCATATGTATTTACGGTGGATAGATGCATTTGGTTTTGCATTTGCATTAAAGCAGATAGTATCATGAGCAACTATTTAATTTAGAGGAGCAATACACTTTTAATCCTCCTGCCAAGCATACTGTTATTTAGAGTATAGCTTGAGGCTCAAGCTGGCTCAGTCAGTACAGCATGCAACTCTTGATCTTGTGAGTTCAAGCCCATGTTAGGTACAGAGATTACTTTACAAAAAAGAAAAAAAAAAGGATAACTGGAGCTGTTGATAGAAATATTACCGTTATTATGAGTTTGAATTTTTAGTACTTTTTATAACCACTTCAAAAACTGTATATAGCAAATTATTACAGTATTTATGTAATATGTATTATATTTTTAAAGAACTGACTGAATTTCCCTAAGTTACTGCCACTGTGTTTACATTGCTTTAAATTCTGTGTCATGGAAATATGGTAGTTTACATTCTATTAGATAGAATTTCTTTTCTTCTACTTTTTCATTTCTTCTGCTATCAGCAAGTGATCTCTTCTCACTAATAAAACAGCTACAAACCCTTCACATGTCACTCGCCACAGTGTCATAATGTGAGATATCATCAATAACACAGGAAGGATGCAGATACAGAGGTTCTGTTTAGATAATATTAGAAGACCACACAGATCTTTTATTGTTTTTTTAAAAACATATCAGGTTTATTAAAATTATATCAATTTTCAGGACATATTAAGGAATACATAATGTTCTATAAGAGCTCAAAACTAGAATTATACTTAGAATAAGTATATAAACCAAAAAATTCACATAAGGTTAATAAGAAAACACTAGACACTCTTCCATCACCACAGAAGCACCAAGGATCCTACAGAGGAACTAAACTCTGGACCAGAAATAGATCCACCCCATTCTCCCTATTAACCTAGTAAGGGTTACCTGCAGTCCTGGCAGTCTGGCATTTAATTTATGACTTCCAATCATCTCTCTTCTACTTGCTAACTAAAATTTTTAGGTTTGGGTTTTGTTTTGTGGTGTTTTTGTTTTATTGTATTATTATTCTTTTTGAGAGGGGGCATGAGCATAAAGAAGAAAGTGAATTCCATGACATGATGACTGTGTGATCACTCGACTTCTGGACAGATGCTGGCTTCTGCCTCTAGTGTCAGGAGGTAAATTCCAGCAGGGGCCAACTCTCTGGTTCTCGTTTTCTCTTCCCTTAGGGCTCTCCAGATGGTATCTGTGACGGATTGCTGCATGCAACTCTGCTGCTCATTTTGGCCATTACTGTCTACAACAAAAGGATCTGGTTAAAATTAGCCATACACACAAAGCCACTCCCCATGCAACAGTAATTCTGGAGTTACTGTCACCAAAAGCCTTACCCAGACTGAGCATCAAATTTCAAGGATAAGAGGGATGAGAATGTCATAGAGAGAGGGAGGATGTGCTATGGGGTGCTTAATTTTTAATTAGTAAGGTTAGGAAAGCCTTGAAGTGGACCTAGGTTGCAGTAATATATATTACAGACAAAAAAAAAGAAAAAGAAAAAGTTGGACAAAAATTCTGAAACCCAGGGGTGTTATACTGAGTGTATACCACTGAAAAATATGGGCATGGTCCCTGGCCTAATAAAGCTTATAAGCCAGTATGTAAGACAGGCAATAAGGAATCCAAGAAAAGAAACTATAGGAATGCTAGCTCTGTTCCTTCCTCTGGAGGTAACAACTGGGTAATATAAAAAGTAATAGCCAAAACCAGGTAGATTAGGCTATTGAGTCAGGGAGATCCTGAGTCATGGACTGCACAACAATAGGGCTTACCGGGTGAAGAGCCAGAGTGATTATTCAGTGGAGAAGGTACAAAGGTCCTCAGGAATAAAAGCATTTGAATTGTGCTAAAAGTGAAAAAACTCAGCAGGCTGATGCAGGGAAAGCATGGATAGAAAGTAGCTACAATGAGCACTGAGGATTAACTAACAGCTGGGTCAGGCACAAATGATTAGCTAATGGGAAGGATTTGGGATTTTATTTTAAATTCAATCAAAGGGACACCTTGGAGGCTTAGTCCATTAAGTGACTGCCTTCAGCTCAGGTCATGATCCCAGTGTCCTGGGATTGAGTCCTGCAATGGGCTCCTTGCTCAGTGGGGACCTGCTTCTGTCTCTGCCTCCTCTGCCTGCTACTCTGCCTGCTTGTGCTCTCTCTCTCTCTCTGACAAATAAAATATCTAGGGATAACATAACCTTCTTTGCCTTTAACCAAGACCATTCTAGTTCCTGGGTGAAGAGTTCATTAGACAGAGGCAAGGACAGTCAGGACAAGGCCATTTGGAGGCTAAAACAATAGCTCGGAGAACAGATAACAATGATGTGGACTAGAGGGAAAGCAGTGAAAATGGAGACCCAGGGACAGATTTGATATATGTGTTGGAATGGAACTCAACAATATTTGGAGATGAACTGTGGGGTAGAAGATAGACAATGGAAAGTGAAATTTCCAGGTTCTTGGTTCAAAACATTCATGCCAATTGGGAAGTCTAGAAGAATCCTAGGCTTGAAAGGGAAGGTCAAGAGTGCCATTTGGGGCATATAAATTTTGAAATGTCTATTAGTCATCAAAATTGATAATGTCATATTACTATTCAGATACAAGAATGGAGGTCAGAAGAAAAATCAGAGAGAAATATAATTGGAAAGTTTTCAGAAGTAGATTGTGTTTTTAAGACACGGGAACCCATATGCTTGTTTTGAATAGGGTGTGTAATAAGTAAAGACCTGAACATATCCAAAGACTTTAAAGGATGGAAAACGAGAGAAAAATGGAAGAGAAAATGAAAAAAAAAAAAACAGTGGGGGTGGGAGGTTGCGTGAGCCTGGTGGTGGGTATTATGTCCATGCTTCAAAGTTCATTGTTTTACTTAGTCCTATCTGACCACTAGAAAATTTAAAAATCTTTAAAACATGAAAAGATGATTGTGAATTTTCTTGTGCAGAGACACCAGGTATGAACAATAATTGGGAAATGCTGCCTGGTTTTGTAGAAGTCTTAAAGGGAAAGAATATCTGAAGGGGTAAGTTTGGAAGTGACAAAGGAAAAGAATACAGGTCAAAACAAAGATGTTAGAGAAGAACATAAAAGAGCTGGGCATTAAATCTGCCCAGAGCAGGATCCCTGTATCAAGAGTGAACATTCAGTCAGCCTCCTTTCACCATACAACCTGGCAGTCTTTCTATCTTTATCCTGGGTTTCTACAAGGTCTGTAATTCTCTGTTCCCATATACTAAAAAAAAAGTGTATAAAACTAAAATGTGAATTCAATATTTGCTCCCATTATGACAAAGGCTTCACCAAACTTTGAGATGTAACAAGTATAGGTTATGGTGTTTTTAGAGATTTTGTGGTTGTAGACACTTAAGAAAATTAAAGGGAATTCTGTGTTTTCAGAAATTGTTAAATTTGGAGCAATATCTTTTGAGAAACAAATTTGTTATAACAATATGTTCAAAGATATAAAGATGGACCTCTTTTTAAACTAATAATTAAACTATAATCAGTAATGGATGGTCTTGAATCACCTGCTGACTCAAATGATGGACTGAGGTCTTGAGAATGGAAACTTCGCAGAATGCTGTTTCCCACGAGGTTTCCAGTAGGCTTGGGTTTGTGCCTGACTTGGAATTCCAGTACAAAAGCCTTTACTGTGGTGGCTCCGCTCTGTCTTCTTTGGATGCAGCCAACACCAGGAAATGGACTGAGATGAAGAAATACAGTGTGTATTTTTTTTTTTTTTTTTGGTTTGGTTTGGTTATGGTTTTGGTTTGTCTCCCCACTGAAAAACTAGCATTAAAAAAAAAAAAAAAAAGGAAAAAAAAGGCGGGGGAGACTACTCTGTTTCAGAAGAGAGTTTACAAAGGTTAAGTGAGTTTGTGTGCTCAAAATAGTTCTACGATACTGAATTTTTAAATTAAAAAAGAAATAAAATATTGTTTGCCCAGTAGCAGACTCATGAACCCATCAGAATTTGTGGTTGCCAAAACTCTGCAGCCTTGCACTAGATTCAGCTATGGGGAAATTTTGACCTTTAGATTGCTATTTGTAATGTGTAGATATAGGTAATATGGAAGTGTTAATGGAGTTTCCCATGGGACATAACTTAGGAAAATGAGACGGAGGAATACAACTCTTCTCAGCATCAAAGAATTTAGAAACATCTTCCATTCACTACAATGTATAATTCTCCTTATTCAAAATGAGGAGAAAATTGAGTTTACTTTCTGTGGTCTGAAGCCCTCCCACTTTGTTCTGGGACCCCATAAGGAGGAAACTTATAGCCGAAAAGTGTCTGTGGCACTTTTTGGACACCCAAGGAGAGTAAGTCTGCTTAGAAAGTGATATTAAAATTTCAGTTACAAAGCCATTTTGCAAATAAGTTCTGAGTTTATGTCCCCAGGCAACTTTAAAGAGGTCACAATGTTGCTTTAGGTGTTGGGTTTTGGATAAGAGGTAAAATTTGAGGTCCCTTTTGCTTTTGCTTTTTCAAGAAAAATAAGGTCAGCTCCTGGTTTTCTAACCACAATCAGTTTCATATTAAATTCCTTCCTGAACTTTCACCTTCTTACTGAGAAGTGTTCTGAAATGGTTTGAATCATATTCCATATTGGAAAATGTTGCACATTAATATTTAATTCCTCTACATTTTTAACATTGTTATTAATCTAGGTCTTTGCAATCTATACGTTTTCCAATCCGCATATTAGCAATCTACACATTTTGCAATCTACACAGTTCCCAATCGATATGCCATACTGATATTTTGTTCTGTTATTGACATATTAATATTGTATCAATGATTTTTATTTCAGCTTATTTTTTCTGCACTTTTAAATTTCCTAGTTTTATTGGGTAAAATTGTATTTTAGCTAAACTAATATTTGTGTACACACACACATACACATGCATTCACACATAAAACTGAAATCTTGTTAAGAAAACTTTCCTTACAAAATCTTGTCTCGACTTACCAAGATAAACTGCTTAATATAAGCTCGGTTGGAATGCACTTTAAGAAAACATAAGGAAAGGGGCGCCTGGGTGGCTCAGTGGGTTAAAGCCTCTGCCTTTGGCTCAGGTCATGATCCCAGGGTCCTGGGATGGATCCCCACATCAGGTTCTCTGCTCAGCGGGGAGCTGCTTCCTCCTCTCTCTGCCTGCCTCTCCGCCTTCTTGTAATCTCTGTCAAATAAATAAATAAATAAAAGCTCTTAAAAAAAAAGAAAACATAAGCAAAAACATAAGTAGTTATATAAGCAAATCATCTAATCATTTCCCTTTCATTATTTGCATATGAAGATCCTATTCTCATTTAGCAAAGCTTTTTTTCAAAGCAAAAGAAATCTAAAATTTTTTTAAAGATTTGTTTATTTTAGTGTGGAGGGGAAGAAGGAGAGGGAGAGAAAGAATCTTGAGCAGACTCCCAGCTGAGTAGTGGAGCCTGAGATAGCTTTCAATCTCAGGACCCTGAAATCATGACCCTAAGATCATGAACTGAGCCAAAATCAAAAGTTAGATGCTTAACCAACTGAGCCACCCAGAGGCCCCAGTAAGTCTAAAATTTTAAAGGTATGATACATGTATCAAAACAAGGTAGGAGTTTCCTTACAGAAAATGAGAGGGAAGGAGATTGCTGTGTGATCAGTAATCTCTGTGTATGTTTCCGCTTCACCCCTACCTAGCGAGTCACTTATGTCTTCTGAGCAAAAAAATAATTTTAAGCAGAAAATGGAGAACTTTGGACAAGATCATAGCACAGATCTTTTCGAAGCCTGAACATTACCTTGCTCTTAGCAATAACAAATATTGATTTCTTTGTTGTTGTCTTGTTTAGTTTCTTTTTTTCTCCCTCTTTCATCATAAACGTGTTTATCTAATTTTGCTTTCATGAATTACTGACAAACTTATATTGTTTGTGAACATGTATTTAATTTACATCAGTGGTAGTATAATACTTCTCTCACCTTCATTTTTCCGCTCAGTGCTCTGTCAGATTCAGCCACGTATACATCTGATGTTCTGCTGAGAACTACTGTATACATAGTATTTCGTGATTTGACTTCAGTACATTATATGTACTCATTTTCCCAGTTATGAACACTTGAAATTCCCCCAAACTCTTCACCCTCACAAGCATTTCTGCAACCCTGAGCACTTTATAAATATATGTGAAAATGTCTCATAGATAAATACCTAGGAGTGGACTATCTGGTTTAGGCAGAGTATATCAATAATTTGACATATTAATGCTATGACTTTCTCCAAAATTATGCAAGCCAGAATATACTGTCATTGGCTGCATATGAGTTTCTATTATCTCCCATCTCCACCAACATTGGTATTAGCCAACTTTTTAATTTTTGACAACCAAACAGTATAAAGTGAAAGCCTTTATTTAAATTTCCATTCTTCTCATTACACATAGGTTTGAACACCATTTCATACTGAGCACCGTTTGATCATATTGCCTTTTCTAATTATGGCTGACTCATTTGGAGTTCACCATATATATGGTGATATATTAATAAAAAATCTTTCCAGTAATTTTGATTTTAAATAGTTTACTATTACTAGTTTAAATACATGAGTAAACTATTTCAATAATACTAGTTGAGAGGATATTCTTTTTCTTGTCCTTTATAATAGTTTTATGGTGAAAAATATTTTTACTACAAACCCATCTTTCTCTAGGGATGCCAGGTACTTGCTCTCATACAAATCATGCAGTAGAGGAGAAAGGCCCTAATCTATGTTGGGAACAGTGAGTTTAAACAGACCAGAGGCGATGAGACATGGACAGAGATCCTTTGTATCCCTTAGACACTGAATTACACATCTTTGCTACCATTATCCAACAGACAACACTACTGTTCAGAGGTCTACTTCAAACCCTCAGGAGAAACAACAGCACATTCTAAAAGAGAAGAAAATACTTACGTATGGCTTATCATATTGCCTGCTTTTACTAACTCTCCCCAATAGTGTCTGATTTTCTGTTATTACTATGGTAACACGGAATGGAAGGCTAAGAATAATTACTGATTTCTATGCATAAGAGACAGGTGAAAATTGCCCTAGGGAAGTGCAGGAGAGTTGTACAGGAACTTAACTTAGAAAGCTTTCTTTCTACTCCATCTCCTTACTATCTTCCTGCTACCCTCAATCCTTCTCTGCTCCAGTTTGTTTTATCCATTGCCTCTGAAAAATACCAGTTTAAGATTGTCTTTATTCTGCCCAGGTGCTTTTCAACATCATGAATTATACCTGAAACTTACATGGTGTTCCGACTTCTACAGACCATACTATTTCTTATATATTAACTCATTTTATGTTTACAGCAATCTGTGTGGTAGTTCCACAGATAGTATTATTCCTAGCTTTCCATATGAAGACACAGAAGTTTGAAAATGTACACAGGGTCATATAGAGACATAAAAACTAGACCTTTTGACTTTGCTATTGTTTTAGCTATTATTATTGTTAATGATCTTACTGCTTATTATTTTTCTAGATATTAACTGTTTATAGTAGTACACATAAGAATGTACTCAACCTGTTAACCTAGAAACTATTTTGAATATACTTATTCTAATAGGTATGAGGAAAAAAAGATACACCTGAAGAATTGTCAGATATGCACAAGTGGCTTAGAGAGTAGAGGATGAAGAAGACAGTAGTAGAGACTGATGTTTCACACAACATTTGTCATATTCACATACTCATTTACTAACTCACTCTTTTTATCCAGCAATTACAGCCTGACCATAAATGTGAAATCAAAGGTGGTCTTTTGCAATGAATAATGTATATATTCCCATACATACATGTATTCCAATGTAAAACTACCTATTTTTTTAGTGTGATAAAATTGTGGTAGATATTGGACTATGAAATCATAGCTCCAAAATTTTCCTAAGATAGTACATAATCTTTTCAGGCTATGTGTATGTATTTCCATATATTTCTTGTTTCACGATATTCCAATTCAAGCTGTGTTAGAATTATGCCTAAAAAAATCGGTCTTTAAAATTTTTGTTTCATATTTTTAATGTGCAAATTCAGCAGGCAGAAATATTTTTGATATTAATACAAAGAAAGAACAATCTGTGTATATTTTGTGTAAGTTTTCATTAAGTTCTATATATTTTCTCTCTCCCAATCTCTTTCCTTCCTTCCTTTTCTTTCTTTTTTTATCTTTTGTTCTCTACCTACCTGCATATCTATTGATCTGCCTACCTATCTACTGCTTATATATTTCATAAATAAGTAAAGGATTTTTAGCATCTATGATTAAAATCTATGCTTGTATTTAGTCCAAACCAAATGTGTTTGAGTGTGAGAAAAAAAAAAATCACTGTTCTTTTGGCATTGTTTTGATTACAGAAATTAATTCCTAAGACAAAGCTAGCTTTCCATGCTTAATTCTTAAAACAAATTTATTAAAGTACCAGAATTTAAGAAGGAAAAACATGTCTGTTTAAGACAATTCATAACTTGGGCGTCTGGGTGGCTCAGTGGGTTAAGCCTCTGCCTTTGGCTCAGGTCATGATCTCAGGGTCCTGGGATCGAGTCCCGCATCTGGCTCTCTGCTTGGCAGGGAGCCTGCTTCCTCCTCTCTCTCTCTGCCTGCCTCTCTGCCTACTTGTGATTTCTCTCTGTCAAATAAATAAATAAAATCTTAAAAAAAAAAAGACAATTCATAACTTGTCCTAACTTTGACAAAGAAAATCCTTTTAGTCTGGAAATTCCCCTGCTTGGTCTCAATCAAGAGTATTACTAAAAGTGAAGACATTTGGATTTCAGCTGTCTTTATATTACCAATGCATAAACACAGAAAACACAGTATTTAAGAAGTTTTCATTGTTCTCAGCTTCCTCAACTGTTATGTTTTAATATACATTTGAACACTGGTTGGTGGAAATGCCACTGTAAGTCTTTAGTACTACTCTGTGTGGCTTTTCAGATACTAACAATATTGCACTGACTTGAGAAAAATTTGCAAATAGAGCTGATTATTTAATGAGTTCTACAGATTTGACTGAGACAAAATTATACCTTGATGTGCTTATAAATATCTAATGTTAGGACTGTCTTCTGAAGCATATTTAAGTATATTTTCCTAAACTTTTAACTATATAATGATTACAACAATAAAAATATGGCCCCACATATTTTAATTAGACCTTCTAAAAGACAGTCTACTGTTTTTCTTCCATATATTTGCTCAGCTAATATAGAATATTATAAAATAAAATTAAAACTGTATTTCATGAATTCTGTCTTGATTTGATTCTCAATTTCAGTTAGCATGATTCTCAATTTGATTAGTTTAAATATACATGTGATCACTTTAGAACTAACTCTATGAGAGTAAATTAGTCAAGAGTTTGACTGTCATTAGCTATTGCTTGGGTGACCACCTAACTTACACTATAATCCTGTACAATAGGAGTCCTCTAAGAAAGTTAAAGGAAGTCAGGAGACCCTGCTAAGACCCTGATAAGAGTGATTATCACTCTTCTGCCTAGCCTCAGTTTCTCTTCAGGGCAATTTAAACCTAGACAAGTCAGGTATATAAAAATTTCCAACACTAATGTGTTATGAATCTATGAATATGTTCAATGTCTTTGTATCTTACACACCTAGAAGTTTCCCAGACACAATATTCATGAGTAAGTGGCTCTAAAAAGTAGCACTGTTTAAGCACTTAATGTAAACTAGTTTTTTTTTTCTCCAGTCAGTCAGGAAAACTTAACTCTTTAAACTCAAATGTTCTAAATTGGAAGAAATACTAATTCAAGCAAATGACAATAGACTATCACAGAAAAATGTTGAAATAATTTTACATTTAATTTTACAGAGAAGGATATAGATAATTATCTATGCTTCATTAGAATGACATTGGAAATCAAAATCTTATCCTATGAATATAGAATAATCCATTTAATTAAAATTAGCTTGAATGGGTGAGTAAATTATTACTCATCTGAAGTGTGTATTTTTCAGTGTTTTTGTTACTTTTAAAATAGGATTTTTTTTTCTTTCAGAAACTTTGATTTAAAAAGGTAAAATATTTTGGGAGCATGACAATATTAAAACATACATAGAAGTTCTTCTGTTGGTTAAATCTGAGTCAAAACTTTATTTCAGAAGTAAAACTATCCTAAGGACTCTAAAAAGACCAAGTATACACCTTTTGGATTATGGCTTCCTTAAAGTCTAATTATTTTTCCTATAGAAGGAATATACCTCAAAATTATGTAGCCTTCTGTCATTATCAGTGATAGCATGCCAGGTGCTCACAGTTTATCACTGTCATGACAATTCAAAGATCTATATGAAACCATATATAGTGAAGAAATATCAAGCAGGCTTGAATTTTGAGTCCTAATTTTTTATTTTTATATATGTAAGTTCATATATTTGTGGGTGTTAATGTGTGTTTAACTATTGTGTCAAGAAATATACTCCTGACTATTTTAAGGTCATAAGAAAGTTATTTGTAAGTATAGACAATTATTTGGATCATAGCATCGCAAATAATTTTTATAATTATTTCAAATCTTCTGATATATTCTTTTTTTTAGTTTAATATCTGTAGAAAGAAAATAGAGTTTAAAGATTTGGCAAGCACAATAAAACATGTTTGTTTGTTTACTTGGTATTTTCCATCATTATTCTCATTTTGAAATCTTTGACAAATTCAAAGAATAGTACTTTTAAAAAAATTCCATTCAAAGCATTTGTGTGTGTGTGTGTGTGTGTGTGTGTGTAGATGTATAAATATATCTAGAGCAAATAAAAAAGTCATGGGCATGACAAAATGACTCAAAAAAATGCACAGTCTTGGAATTTAAGACTGAAACAAAAGAACAGCTTCTTTTAGTAGTGACGGGAAACTTGAGAATATTTGGTAACAGCAACCTTTGGAAAAACTCATAGGAACACCTTACTCAATCAGATTTGGATCCAAAGGTCTCTATAGTTCAAGTTTGGGTTGGAATAGATTCCCCACAGAGGAAGAAACATAAAAGTAATCCTTCACTGATTTTCACTCACTAGGCAACCACTTCCTGAATCTGAATGCAATATTCTTTGCTATACCTCATTCTTTCCATGTTACTTTTGTGCATGTTATGTATCAATCCCGTTATAATACTACTACCTTTACATATTTGAAGGATCCAAAGAATAAACAAGCATTGATAGTTTTCTCAAAATATGAGTGCCAAGAATTACCACTCCTGAGCAGGTAAGATATGGAAAATCAGAATAAAAATTTAGTGATATATTTAATTTGATTGTACACATTTTAAACTTCCAAAGTCTGGCCATGGTGATAGGAATACAAAGTGGAAATCATAGTTCTTTTTTCCCTAAAATGTTACAATACTGAGTGTATCCAACTACATAATTTTCCAAAGTGATAAAATTGTAATATATATTCTAGCATGAAATTCATAGATCCAAGATTTTTCTGAATAGAATATGCACCATATTTTCTGTATTAGCTACCCCATCATTAGTTTTTGTACCTTCTATACCTCATATCCTATTTTTATTCTAAAAGAGCATTATTGCAAATCTCTACTGGAAACAGAAAAATGTGCTATGGGCAATTTCAGAGAAAACATACTAAATCCTGCTGGGGGGCAATCAAGACCTATGGAAGCTCCTTGGAGGAAGTGAGGTTCACTATTCAAAAGTCAGCCTATTTAAATAAAGATTGTTTTCCAGGTTTACTTTAGAGAATTTAAACCTCCAGCTATATTGTCATGATTTGATTGTTACTGATGACAAATTTTTTAATAGAAGTTGATGCCCCTCGAGTTTTGTTGAACTCATATAGTGTTTTAAGATACTTAGATTCTTCTAATATTAAAAAATATATATATTTCACTTAAAAAGCTGCATTTCTAACTTCCTTAAAATGAAAGCATGTGGCAAAAGCAAGCCCTCATTTCTACTTAGCAAGTTTGCTAAAGCACATCTATTCCCATATGCCCACCTGGTCTACACCACTAACTTCTCATGGGCAAGATAGTCATAGGAGCTTTTACCCCTTCTTGAGAAATACAGGAATAAGTGTTTGCCTCCTTCATTCAATAATATATGTTTTTTAAATAATATATATGTTTTAATTCTATATTATATCTTATAATTTTGTACCATATAACTCTATATTATATAATATAAATAATATAACAATTAATTATAGTTATAATTACTTTAGTTAATATAACATTATCTTTTTAAAAGAGTAAAATGCAGAATAAATAAAATAATTTTAAAACAGTCTTATCCAGATTGGTTAAAAAATAGAGTTACTCACTCATTTGTAATTTCTAAATCCTTAAATTATGATTATAATAATAATAACTTGACCCTAAATAGTTTAATGAAGGTGGACCCAGTCTCTTTATATACCCTAGAGAATCTTGTTAAAGAGTATGCAGGTAGATGGGAAATAAATGTATATATAATGTCTATTATAATCAAATAAGTCAGTATATTCATTAGAGAGTTTAATATGATTGGCCTAAATTTATATCCCCATGGTGGAAGCAATAAGCAAAACCAATTATTTTCAGCTACCTGTATATTGTTTGCTAGATGAAAGATTCAAAATAATCCAAATGAGGCAGAAGATTTTCAAAATACTCAGAATTCATTTTATCTTAATCCTCATGATGTGGAGGCCATTATGTCTAATCTATGTATCACCTATTTTGGATTTTTTTTTTGTTCTATTAACCATGGACACTTAGTTTTCCTTCTAAACTCCCTTTTCCCAACCATCAAAATGGTTTTTATTGTTATTTACTGTGTTTCAGTGCATCTTCCTGACAAAACTACCTTCCAGGAGTTGTACAGTGGACTTCTGTCCCTTCATTTTTCTGTGCTAGCTATCTAAGGTTTAATTCCTATAACTAAGTGAGCAGTTTATGCCAGCACCCAAGAACCTGCCTAAACAATTTGTATGTATTGTAATGTACTTTCCCCAGGAACGTGATCCTATTTTTAAAAAGTATCTTTTTCAGTGTATGATAGTGTTCTTATAATTTCCAAAAATGTATCTTATTTCTGAGGTAAAGGATGTAAATTATAAACTAATATGTGAATTACCAAGATACTACTCATTAGTTCAAGAGAACTCAAAGACCTAAGCACATATTTCTGATATTTTTCTTTTAAAGGAAAAGTGTCCAAATTAATGTAGCTCTAGACTCTTACAACAATTATTTGCTTTAAAGTTATTTTTATATGTTTTTTTCTTTAGTAAGTTCATATTAAAGTTTAAATGTTTCAGCAAATGAAATATTCTGAAGAGGATCTAGAGTAGCATTTCTTTAAATATGGTTCTTGAAAAATATTTCTGAAAAATGTTAATCTGTGTTCAGCAAATATATATTTGTACAAAAACAAAACAACTCTGCCAACTACTACTTATCCTATATACAAACTGATAAATCAGAGGTGCCTATTTTATCAATTCTTTAATTCTAATTTAAATAAATGTAACTTTTATTACAAGTGAACATGCTGATTTGATTCATTCCTATTGCCCCTAAAGTCTATCTGAACACATTGTTAAGTGAACCTAATTTTCCTATTTTAAATATAAATCAAATATATTTTTAGCCTAAAGACTTAGGGGATTCAATAAGGAGAGAATATTTGACTAAAATGAAACATCACACTGCCTCCACAATGCTTTCTGTTATAGTCTGAATCTAGAAAAGTACCCCATAACTGAGTTTTCTTATATAGTGGAATTATCTCCTCACTTTCTGAAGTTACAGCATTCTATCACTTGTATATTAAGCCACAAAAGAGTATATTTGGTATTGTAACGTGATGTATAATGTATATGGTTTCTAAAAAAAAGTGATATATTAAATGTACTTTTGGAAAAAAATAAAGAAGGATAAAATCCGAGTTTTCTTATTAGGATTAAGGAGAAACATATCTAATGTATATTTTCTACCTTTATTACATTCTGCAATTTTTATTCCCTCCATTACTCCATGATCCCAGCTAGGTATCTAAACATAAGGAAGGCAGACTGTTTTCACAGCTGCTCTTACACTTATACCTATGCAGTGGAGACCACACAGGGGGAATACAATTGCTCAACCGTTAAAGCAATACCAAGAGATGTTATACTCAAATGTATTATTATATTGCCCTGCTTAGTGATAATTTCTGTATACATATAGTCATCAGTATGGAAAGATATCATAAGATTTATTTTGAAGAACTGTTATTTTGGAATAACATGAAAGGGAGGAAGAGTACATAGCAACATTATAAAATAGCTAACGTCTCATGTTCTAGAAAGAAAAAAGGTGATGGATTGTGTCCATTGTGCCCAAGAACATGCCCATGACATCTCAAACACACACTTAAGATAAGAAAGAAAGAAGTGCAAGTAGAAGCTACAGCGGCATTATGGAAGAGTATAGTCTGCTTGCCAAAGTAATTTCTCAGTACATTCAAGGGAATCACACCATTTCCTTGTTTATTTTTCTCAGTACATTCAAGGGAATTATACCATTTCCTTGTTTATTATTTGGTTCAGTTGATCACATCCATCACACACACACACACATACACACACACCCCTCATAACCTAAATGTGTCATCTGTCAATACAGCAAAGTGAAACAAAAGGAAAAACAAAAATCAAAATACAAACACAAATATTGAATCTAATATATATTGAGCATCACTAGTGTTAATAACCACTCGTGTGATCAGTTGCATCTTCCACTCATAGGAGCCTTAGAACAAACATCCCCTGGCTTCAAGAAAAGGATGAAAAGCCTCTCAGGCATTTAAACATTAAAATGGCACACCCTGCCATTTCTTTAAAGTTTTTAACTTAATAATATGAAGATATGGATTTCAGATTTTAAATGTTGTATGACTTCTTAAAGGCTATCTTTAAAAATGCCTTTTAAGGGCACCTGCATGGCTCAGTTGGTTAAGTGGACTGCCTTCAGCTCAGGTGACCCTGGAGTTCTGGGATAGAGTCCCACATCAGGCTGCCTGCTTGGCAGGGAGTCTGCTTCTCCCTCTGACTTCTCTCTTCTCAGGCTCTCTCTCTCTCTCTCTTTCATTCTCTCTCTCCCAAATAAATAAAAATCTTTTTCAAAAAATGCCTTTTAAGAAAGAAGAGATCCATTGACTTTGATGTCTATTTTACTATTTCATTGAGCACTCAGGCTTTTTTACAGGTTTACAGGCTTATTTAATTCCAAATGGAGGTGAGGCCAAACCACTAAAGAGAAAACTATCAGCTCAGTTTTTAAAGCCAGATTGCTTCTCATAATCCCCAAGAGCCTCTGTACCAAAAATGTGCAGCCAGCCTCTGTTGCTTTTTTATGAAGTTGCACATCAAACTCCTAGATCCTAGTCAACTGCAACAATCTAAAATTTCTTTGACAATCAACTTTCCAGTATAGATCTCTCTTTTCCCACCTAAAGTTGTTTTTGCCTATATAATTTTAAGAAGCCTGATAAACATGGTTATTTTTAATAAATGAGTTTTTTACATTATTACCCTTCTTTTAAATCTTTAAAATGTATAACCACATTTAATTTGAAAAATTACACCATGAAAAATATAAAATAAAAGAATTTAAAGTTAAGAAAGCTGACTCAGAGAGAGTTCAGGTTCCTTCTGAAGTCATATTTCTAGTAAAGTGTCAGAGAATGAATTTGAACTCAAACAGACTGGCCAATGAGTCTGTTTTCATAAATACAATGCTAATCTGCCTCTCTAATTAGTGTCCACTCTTATAAAACCCTAACAAAGGATAATGATAACTGTGGTTACAAAGAAAGACTGTTGGATCCATCTATATTTATCCTGAACATCAAAAGGATTCTGAATGTGCAGAGTTCTCTAAGAAAATGAAATGTCTGGCTTATGTCTGAAAATAAATATAAAAGATTAGGATAACCAAAGGCTAGGAGCAACATGCTAAGCCTATCTGAATCTAGAGGACTTGTGCAAAACACTATATATAAGCAAAATAAAAAGGAAAAATAGGTAAAATACAAACATTTTCTTAAAGCAGATTTATATAACACCACTGCCATTTTTCAGCTGAAACCATGTCATGGTAATGTTTAGAATGACACATAGTATGACGTTTTATAGGTTTTTAACTTCATTTACAAATATACTCAGTTGAACCTCACATTTCCATACAGTGGGAAGATGGAGATAAGTTTGCCTACAATGGTAAAAAAATAAGTATGAAGATTGTCTATAGCCACTTGGTAATATGTTTTCAAACTTTTATCATGAGTCATTTTTACCTAAAATAGCTTTTGAAAACATAACCCGATGTACTTTAAGAAAACATAAACTAGGAATAATAAGTAGCAGAACTGCCGCCACAAACTTGATCCATTTCAATTTGAGTCCTCAAAAATTTATTTTGGATTCTTCTATGTCAGGAATACACAATATTTTCCCAAAGTCAACTTTCATCAATATTTAATTGGAACTTGATCTCTCGCACCTCCTTTTACTTTTTCATCTTTGTCTAATATAGTTAGATTCATTCCAACAAAAATCAACTTTATACAAAGACTTCTATCCTTAGACTTGAAAACATCAAAATATTTGTTGGCCTGCAAGAAAATATCTGCAACTTCGAATTTTTCACATTTCACTTGGACATTTAACATTATACAGGCATAGGTTTATTCCAGAGACATGACAATACTTTTTATCTTAAATATTTTCGTGCCAGTTTTTCAATTCTTAAGGAGCATTTTTTTCTAAGCCCCCTTTTTTTTTTCCTTTTTAGCTAATTTCAAAGGAAGGTTGTATTTTTACTAAGCCAAAGCAGATTGCAATTGCAAAAGTGTTTGTTTATTTTAGATATATTAAGATTTTCTTGTGGGTGTCATGCAAGTAAAAGTGTACAGAATTAGCACCTTTTTTATAGTTGAAATTTTTTGACATAAAATTTACCTTCAGTGAAAAACAGAGATATTAAATGTGCATTTCAATGAATTTTAAGAAATATTATACCAAAATAACTAACCTACTGTTTGAGATACAGAACAATTCCATCATACCACAAAATTTGTTTTTCCCATTGTTAATCTCCATCACCGCTGGCAAACACAATTCTGCTTTCTATCACCATGTATTTCTACATCATACAGTATTCTTGAATTTAATAAAATTGATTCTTTTCAAATTAGTGTTGTGTATGGTATAAAGTAAGAGAAGAATATTGTTTCCCTCCCTCATTTTTGCAGTTTTTTAAGAATCATATGTTAAAAAAGACCTCTCTTTTTCTAATTCAGTTATTAACCCCTTATTGGATGTATCATTTGAAAATATTTTCTCCCATTCAGTAGGCTGACTTTTTGTTTTGCTGTGCAAAAGCTTTTAATTTTGATGTAGTTCCAATGACTTATTTTTGCTTATGTTTCCCTTGCCTTAGGAGACAGATCTAGAAAAATGTTGCTACAGCCAATGTCAGAGAAATCACTGCCTGTGTTCTCTTGTAGGACTTTTATGGTTTCAGATCTCACCTTTAGGTCTTAATCCATTTTGAGCTTATTTTTATGTACAGTTTTAAAAAGTGGTCCAGTTTCATTCTTTCATATGTAGTTGTCCAATTTTCCAAGTACCATTTGTTGAAGAGACTGTCTTTTCCCTCATTATGCATTCCTGCCTCCTTTGTCATAGTTTAATTGAGCATATTGTTGTGTGTTTATTTCTGGGCTCTCTAGTCTGTTCCACTGTTCTATGTGTCTGTTTTCATGCCAGTGCCATACTGTTTTGATTACTATAGCTTTATAGTGTATCTTAAAATCATGGAATCATGACAATTCCAGCTTTTGTTCTTCTTTCTTAACATTGCTTTGGCTATTTGGGTCTTTTGTGGTTCCATAAATTTTAGTGTTATTTATTTTAGTTTTATGAAAACTACTATTGGTATTTTGATGGGCAGTGTATTAAACCTTTAGATTGCTTTGCATAATATGGATATTTTAAAATTAAAATAGAAATACCATATAATCCAATAATTCTACTATTGGGTATCTACTGAAAGCAAATGAAAACACTAATTTTAAAAGCTACAAGTACCTCTATGTTTACTGCAACATTATTAACAATAGTTAAAATATAACAATGGATGAATGGGTAAGTAAGATTGGCATATATATACAATGGAATACTGCAGTCATAAAAAGGGTGAGCCCTTGCCATTTTCAAGAACGTGGATAGACCTGGAGGGTATTATGCTAAGTGAACTAAGTCAACTAAGAAAAACAAATACAATATGATTTCACTCAAACATGGAATCCAAAAAATGAAGAAACAAAAAAATAAAAACTAAACTGTGCCCTGAAAACAAATGAATAAACAAAAAGAAGAAACAGACTTATAAATACAGAGAACTGATGGTTGCCAGAGGGGGAGGGTATGAGAATAGGCAAAATGTATAAAGGAGAGTAGGAGATACGGTCTTCCAGTCCAGAACAAATAAGCTACAGGAATAAAAGGAATATAATCAATAACATTGCAATAGCAATGTAAAGCTACACTGTGATAAACATACCATAAGGCATAAACTTGTCAAGTCACTATGTTGTACACCTGAAACTGATGAAGCATTGTGTGCCAACTGTAACCAAAAAAAAAAAAAAGTATTTCTCCATAGAATTGACTTGGCGCTAGGCTAAAATTGACCAAAAAAGGACACATTTATGAACTCTCTATTTGTTTTTTCATTGCTCTATTATTCATCTACTCTTATGCCAAAAGCATACTCTTCTCACTGTTACAACTTTGTAGTAACTCATGAAATCACGTAGTGCTATTCTTTCAACATTTTTCTTATATTTTATGATCATTTGATTATTTGATTATTGTCAATACTGTGCATTGACATGTTATTTTAGAATAAGCTTGAAATTTTCTACTGAAAAGCCAATGCTCCACATGAGGAACTTACACTGTCCCAGACAACACCTACTGAGCCTATAGGTTTTCTGTTACTTGTATCTGAACAAATGTTGATAAATTCATTGTTACTGTAACTAATTGCTTTAGTGGAACAAGTGTACTCACCATGAATAGGCCACATTATACCTTTGCACCCACAAACCTGGGAGCTAGTCACAGCTGAGGGCTCTATAAATGCACCAAGGTGAATACTACTTATAAAAAACTCTCTGCAGCAAGATAACAATTTTTTTGTCCCAATTCTCTGCTTTGCTTCTGCTGTTTAACTTTTACTTTAAAAAGTAAAAACACATCTTTCTTCTTGGATACTTCAGTAGGAAATTATTTGTAACTACTTTTAATATTTCCTGAATACCTGGAGAAAGAGCAAGGCATTTTCTTCTCTCTCCCTCACACCTACACAAGTACTTTTTCTTGACCTTCATCTGAACTGGTAAAATAACAAGAATTTTATGAATATTTTCAAAATACATGGTCTCATTGTTATTATTATTATTATTTTTTTGGTTCTTCATTCTGGCCGCAAGCTGTCATTGTTGCACCTGTTAGAATATCTTGCACACATATTAGTAGATTTGACATTTTGAAGAGAGCTGCTGTCAATAAAAATTATAGATATTTATTTTAAGTAGTATGGTTGGAAAGCATCCAACAGATCCAGGAGGAAGCTAGATTAGAATGAAGGCAAAAGCGTCCAAAAAATACTCCTTTTCCATGTGGTGCCAGAAGCCTAAAAATTACACTAGTACATACATTTTTAGCTTTATTACTTAATGAATTAAAATTAACCAATACAAAATATTTATAATGACATACATTAATTTTAAAACAATATACTTAAGTATTCTTATTAATTTCTGTCATAGATATTTATGATACGAGATTGGCCAGAATTCATTGAATACTGTCAACCATATATTATTTTATTGCTTTTAGTTTTCTGTTTTATTTTGCTTGAAATGTAATATATGCTCCTATTTTTAAAATAAATTGTGAAAGGGATGCAAGCCCTCTCAGCCAAAATCTAATATTCTTGTTTCTATAATCACTTGAATGCTAGTCATATACACACCTACACACATAAACACATATACATAAAAACACATTCTTTACCCACAAATTAGATCACAATGTTACACTATTATTACACTTGTGCTTTTCATTTAATATTTATTTAACCATTTTTAAACCCTTTTCCACATAAATGTTAGTAAATCTATTTCACTTTTTAAAAGTATGGTAAAACACACAAAATATACCATCTTAACCATTTTAATGTACAATTTATTTTTAAATATATTCACATTGTTGGGCAACTAAATCCATAAGTTTCTCATCTGGCTAACCTAAAACTCTATACCCATTAAACAACAACTCTTCATTCCCCACTATCCTCAACCATTTCCTTGCAACCATCAATCTACTTTCTCTTTCTGTGACTTTGACTACTTTATACGTCTCATGTAAGTGGATTCATACAGTATTTTTCCCTTTGTGACTGGCTTATTTCACTTAGCATAATGTTCTTGAAGTTCATCCATGTTATATCACATGTCAGAATTCCCTTCCTTTTTAAGTCTGAATAATACCCCACTATATGTTTATACCATATTTGTTCATTCGTTTATCCTTCAGTGGACACTTGGGTTGCTCTGACATTTTGGCTATTGTAAATAATGTTGTTATGAACATGCGTGTGCAGATATCTCTCTGAGACCCTGCTTTCAGTTCATCCAGATATATACCAGGAGTGGAATTCTTAGATCATATGGTAATTGTATTTTTAATTTTTCAAGGACTTGCCATAGTGTTCTTCATAGTAAATTTATTATTTACATCCCACCAACACTAAAGAAGGGTTCCACTTTTCCCACATCCTCACCAATACCTCTTATTTTCTGTTTTTTAGATAGTAGTCATTCTGATGGATGTAAGGTCCTACTTCAAATTTTAAATGTTTCATAGTATTTCTTATATGATTATTTTACAGCTCATTTAGTGGTTTTACTTTTGATGAACATTAAGATTACTTCCATGTTTAATTAACACCAAAATAAGAACCTTGTATACATACCTTGTATGTTCATATAACTTTATTTTTTTTAAGATTTTATCTATTTATTTGAGAAAGAGAGAGAGCAAGTGAGAGAGAGCATGAGTGGGGTTGGGGGCAGAGGGAGAAGCAGACTCACCAGTGAGCAGGGAGCCTGATGTGGGGCTCTATCCCAGGACCCTGGGATCATGATCTGAGCTGAAGGCAGATGCTGAACCGACTGAGCCACCCAGGTGCCCTTATAATTTTATCTCAGTTGAAAAAAAAAAATCTCTGTAAGTAGAATACCATAACAAAGTGTAAATCTATTCACATTCAGACAGACAAATTGAAAATGGGAATTTTTTCATAACTACTTTTTCATTTATCGTTTTGGAATATTCATAGAAAAAGTAAAACATTTTCCTATGTCCCCTTATCCTTACACAAACACTTTAGCCAAAATGTGCCCTAAAAGTACTCAATGAGTTTGCACTCTCAACAAAAGTATGGAAGGGGCGATTGCCTTCCCTAACCCTTACAAGTCCTGAATATGATTACCTGTTTCAGTCTTTGTTGGTGTTGTGGAGGAATACATCATCATTTTGATTTCCCTAACTTTAATTAGGTTTGATATTAATCATCTTGTATATATTTACTGACCATTTGTTTATTTTTTCTTCTATGAACTAAAGTAGTCGCATTTTGGCCAATTCTATTGCAATTTTTATATTATCCCTGATGCACAGAAAATTCTTATAAATTAAAGAAACTAGTTAACCTTTTGCTATTGTAGTCTTAAGTACTATTTTTATATTTGCCTGAGGTTTGTAAATTTCATTGATCTTTCCAAAGAATCGCTTTTGGGTTTTGTTGATTGTCTATATTCCTTTCCTATTTTAAGTTTCAATGATTTGTGCTTTAATTTCTATTAATTCCCTCTTATGCTTGTTTCAGGCTTATATTGCTTCTTCTGACTCTAAGTCCTAAGGTGAAAGCTTTGGTTACTGATTTTAGATCTTTCCTATTTTCTTATGTATGTATTTAAACTTTCCTCTAAATACTATTTGCACTAGATCCCACAAATTTTAATAAGTTGTAGTTTCAATGACCCCCTGCCTCCTCACTTTTTCTATCTCATCTGCACAGGAGGTTTGGGCTAATCTAGTTACTCGTTTTAAATATTCCATATTTTGCAATTTGCTAGGAGAATGACCTTCCTAATTTTCAAGTTGAAGTTTAAATAAACTATACACAAAATATTTGTCATCATAATTAGACATATATAGAACCATTTACATAGAAAAGTCCTTCACTCCCTGCTCTGGGGGAAGTCTGCTTCTCCCTCACCCTCTCCCCTGCCCCTCCAACTCGTTTTCTCTCCTAATAAATAAATAAATTCTTTTAAAAAAAGAAATGTCACTAATAAATAATAATTGTTAGTTTCTTTAATTTCTAAATTGCTCTTTAGAAATCAGTTAAAATGTTGATGTTTCCAAAAACCTTTGTACCTTCAGTGAAACATTAGTTAAGAATAAGTTTTTCTAAAATTAATTATTTTATTTTATGGAACTTCATAAATCACCTTAGGAAAATGAGAATTAGAGTTTAGGAATTTTCTCTCCACCTGTACACTTCCAAATTGACTTCACATTACGAATCCTGCTGAGAGTTTTTCAAAAACTGAAATGATTTTAGCAAAAAAAAAAAAAAAAGTGTTCTGTCATCATAAGACACATTTGCAGACAATGCCTTGAAATAGAACAAATCAACTAAAAGAACTAAAGTGAAAGAAAGCAATGTTACTTGGGGAGTGGAGATACAAGTGTCGCCACCATCCGTCCAGCACCATTTCTGAGAAGTAGCTATCATAACAATAAAATATGTACCAAATTGGGAAAGTATACCCAGAGTTAAAAGACAGGTAGAAAAAGAAGAAAAGAAACAAGATGGGATTGGGAGGGAGACAAACCATAAGTGACTCTTAATCTCACAAAACAAACTGAGGGTTGCTGGGGGGAGGGGGTCGGGAAAGGGGGGTGGGGTAATGGACATTGGGGAGGGTATGTGCTATGGTGAGTGCTGTGAAGTGTGTAAACCTGGCGATTCACAGACATGGACCCCTGGGGATAAAAATATGTTTATTGGAAAAAAAAAGTTTCACGCTTGGAACTCTTCATATACTATGTTGAACTTAAGCAGAGTTGTTTTTGTAAATTTTTCTAAGAATTCTTATAAGACAGGTGTATGGTTACAGACATGGCAGGTGTTTGGAGAATGGAGGATTAACTTTCGAAGGCCTATGTTAGCAGTGTGTTAGAGGCATCATGTTCAGTGTGAAGGAGAGGTCATCATAGGATTTTAAGGGCCATCTTCCTGACCTGTACTCAGTTTGTAGGAAAATAATATTTAGGATGAAGATTTGGTGACAAGAAATAAATTCATCTTACAAATATCTTTCATTTTGATGATAAAATTAACCTATTCAGAAATAACTTTATGCCTTTCACCAAACAGACCTAGCCATAAACAGCAAGTTTTATCAACATGTATTCTGTCACAGTACCTGGCTCATTCCTAAGTAGGAAAATAAGGAAGATTCTTAAAAAAGGAGTCACTAGAAAGTCCAAAAAGCTTTAACTGCTAGTGCAGATTTTCAATTTTGGAGGCAACACATAGGGAAAAAACTTTCTCAAAATGCTTCCACATCTAGTTCCAAGTCCCAACCTTAAATCCCTCAGGCAGTTGATTGGAAAATTAGAGAACGCAGCAATTTTAAGGTCAAATTAAAGAATACTATTCAATTAAAACTTGTATCAACTGGCTTATTAATTAAGGAGATTCTAGCCCCATTATTTTGTATTTGATAACAGGTTTGAATGGAACTGTCCCAATATTAAGATAAACGATGGGAAGAAAAGCTAATATAAATCAAGACAAAAATTCTTCAGCAAGAAATTAGAAAGAAACAGGATAAAGGATATATTTTAGAACATTTTTTTTTAATTTTTTTAATTTTAAATTTTTATAAACATATTTTTATCCCCAGGGGTACATGTCTGTGAATCGCCAGGTTTACACACTTCACAGCATGAACCATAGCACATACCCTCCCCAACGTCCATTACCCCACCCCCCTTTCCTGACCCCCTCCCCCCAGCAACCCTCAGTTTGTTTTGTGAGATTAAGAGTCACTTATGGTTTGTCTCCCTCCCGATCCCATCTTGTTTCTTTTCTTCTTTTTTTGATGAACAGTAACATGTTTTCCATAGAATAGATTAATTTTTGTTTGACAAATTATTTTTAAGTGTCAAATAGGCTAATGACACAAAAATAAGATTAAATGAGGCTGTCAGAGCAATATAAATGAATTAAAGGGAAAAATTCAAGCACATAGTCAAAATCTAGTAACATCTGATCAGTGATAAAACTCAAGCTTACAAAAGAACACAAACTGCTAGAGAAACAGAGAAAGAATAAAGATGAAAAGTCAGATCACAGTAAGTGTGACAGTTTTGTGTGCCAACTTGATTAGGCTATAATATTCCATTACTTGATTAAACACTAACTAGCTGTTGCTATAAAGTTATTCTGTAAATATGGTTAACATCTGCAATTTCCTTACTTTAAGTAAAGGATGTTATCCTCCCCTGTGATGTGATAGGTCTCCTTCAATCAGTTGAAGGCCTTAGGGGCAAACTGAAGTTTCCTTACAAGGGGCAGAAAATCTGCCTTAAGGGTGTAGCATCATTCCTACCAAAGAGTTTTCAACGTGCCAGTGCGCCCTGCAGTTTTGTGACTTACCAGACCCCACAATACCAAAAGGCAATTCCTTGAAATAAATCTCTCTCCTTGATACCTAAGTAGATAGATATATAGATATATATATATATATACAAATACATAGATGATTGATAGATAGTCAGATAGATATCTTACAAGTTTTGTTTTTCTTGAGGACCTTGACTGATACCATGGTATAAAAGGCCATAAGTAAAGACCCAGAATATTGATTGGCATATCTCCAAAAAATATATTCAGAGATTCAATACATACATTTTTTTTCTAAAATAAGGAATGTATATATATTCAGACTAATTGTGTCTTACACTGAGTCAGGAAAAATTAATGAAAGGAAATCAATTAAGAAGCATATCCTCATGTAGTTATATATCAATAGGTTTAAAAAAAGAGTGTTATAAGTATGCTGGAAGATTAACTGCATCATCTACAAAGAACAGAAAATAAGCCCTTTTAACAATATTGAGATATCAGAGAAAGTGAGTCAATGAATATAGAGTTTTGATTAAAGGAAATGATGTAAAACAATAATTCAGAGACCAAGGTTTCCCCTCCACACTGATCAGAAAAGAAATTCATTGTCATGTAAGAAAAAAAATGAAGTATATTATTCAAATATTTTTTCCTAAATTATGAAATCAGAGAAAACTCAGAGAGGACTTTAATGTGTGACCCAATATTTGTCTTCCTATGTGAAAAACATCTAAAAACAATTTGTTTCTGCTAGAAATTAGCTCTGGGAAGCCCTAAATTATAGATGAATCCCAAAAAATAAAGACATAAGATTAATAGATTTTATCATTTAAGACAAACATTAACTTAAAATGTTAAGAGATCCAAGAAAGCCTATAACAATGAATTGGTAAAACAAATAATTATGTGGAAAACTGGAAAATATTTTAATTAGAAAATAGGCAAATACTTTATAGAAAAGAAATACAAATGAACTCCATAAAAAATAACCTCTCAAAAAGAGAAGAAAATCCAAGGAAATGATTATATGTATTTCTTTTGCTTATAAAATCAAAAACAATGAAATGTTTCCCAGCTTCAGAGTTAGGCTATGAGGTAATAGATGATGTCTTTGAATTATTAACAGGAGTATAAGCAGACACAACCTGTTTGAAATCTCCTTTGCAATATATATTTGTTATATGAGTTTAAAACATGAACATTTTTGCCTCAACATTTCCTATATTAGAAATGTAAGCCATTGGGGTATCTGGATGGCTCAATCAATAAGTGTCTGCCTTTGGCTCGGGTCATGAGGGTCCTAGGATCTGCCCCACATGGGGCTCCCTGCTCAGCAGAGAGCCTGCTTCTCCCTCTCCCTCTGCCTCTCCCCTCTGTTTGTGTTCTCTCTCTCTCTCTCATCAAATAGATAAATAAATCTTTAAAAAAAAAATGTGTGCCATTGTAAGTAATTGCACAAATTGGCAAGGATGGCTGTGCCGAGCTGTTCTTTATAATGCTACTTAAATGCTACTTAAAATAGTGAGAAGTTATAAATACCAGTTAGTAATGGGTTAAATAAATCATAATACAGCCATGAACCCAAACATAATGTAGGCAATATAATTATGGTTATCTGTTTATGAACTTAAGCAAAAATACGAAGTTTTAAAAAAAGAGATTTGCAAAGCAGCATCTGTGGAAAAATAATATTGCCTAAAAATATGTAAAAACTACAGATCTCTAGAATATGGTTACCCAACCTTCTTCTGTATAATTTTTATATTGCTTGCATTTTCTATAATGTGCATGTATACTTTTTATGATCAAAAACATTTCATGTAAAAAAAACTGTAACCATGTTGGAGATGGGACTTAATGATTTAGAGAAGAGAATTACAAAATTTATTTCATAATATAAAATATGTGTTTTTGTCTTTTATTTTATTTTTCATTTTTTTAAAGATTTTATTTATTTATTTGAGAGAGAGCATGAGAGGGGGGAGGGTCAAAGGGAGAAGCAGGCTCCCTACTGAGCAGGGAACCAGATGCTGGACTCAATCCTGGGACTCCCGGAGCCAAAGGCAGTCCTTTAACCAACTGAGCCACCCATGTGCCCAATGTATGTTTTTTAAATCTAATCTTATTGTGAGATTCTATTAAATAGTAAGTATTAAAAAGGAGCTGCAAGGAATTATAACCTACCATCGCAATTCAGATGTTTATTCTTACTGTGATTACAATAATGTTAATAAAGAATTATAAATTTTGATGGAAAATTCTCCCAAAATGTTTTCCTCAAAACCTGAAATGAAGAAGGGCAGCGATGTAGAACCAATAGAAAACATTTGAATAGTGACAAAACAATGACTCGTCTTTCAAAAATTAATGAGATAATATTTTAGAAAAAATATATATATAACCTGAGAGATCATTGTTTTACCTTTGTAATTAATTTTACAGAAAGCCCATTACTACCTATCATTTCCTCCATCTTTCTGGGTAAAAAAAAGACACAAATTACCTAAAGGCCTCTTCAGGACATTAAGATCTAGAATATCTGCTGAGGTTGGTACTCTTATGTCTGTAGTCTATCAATTTATACCCACCAAAGCACAATATTAAAAGAGAGTGAAACTGGAATATAATTAAAAAGCCAAAATCTATTTCCATTTTATCACTTGCCCACTGGGAGAATAAAAATGATGATTCCAAGTCACAAAATCAAGAAAATTTCCAATATTATTCAAGGGTGAGAAACCAAACAGACAAGAATTTTCTAGTTATTTAAGAAGTCAATTTCCTGTGAGGTAGGATGATTCATCTGACCTTATCACACTATAGGTGAAATCTTATTCAAAATTATTCTTTTATTACACTCTAACATCTCAATAAAATATACTAAGTAACAGAATTTATACAGTTATCTGGCCTAGAGCTTTAAAAATCCAATTTTTTTCACTCATATTTTCAGTAATTTCTTAGTTGACCAATAACCTCTCAGAGGACAACCTTTTTTAATGTCCTGTAAGTTGGTGAGGAAGAAGTGTCTGGCTGTTAACCACATAAACCACCAACACCAAGTTGTCAGGATCAAGAAAATGTGGCCCACCCATAGTAACTTCATAATGACTCATAGCATTTCAGCCCAACCAGACCCTGAGATTCCATCTGGACCAGGCATATGAATGTAAGTGTGTATATTCACAGATCTGGCCCAACTTAAGTAAACTAGAGAATTCAAAGTCAAATGTGATGTACATTTTCCTCCTAATTTATAGCCTCCTTATATAAGAGGGCAAAAAGAAAGGTGGAAGCAAGCTGTTGGGTTGAATTGGTTTAGTGAGTGTGAAGGTGGCCTCTCACAGAGCAGGGGGTCGGCCAGTAGTCTGGAATCTATGCTTTAACTGTAAAGCAGCCTTTTCACTGTGCCTTAGGGGTCATTTTATAGGTGTTCTATAAACATTTTACAGCTATTCTCTGGCTGTTCCTTCTTTTATAACTGCCCATCTTATCCCTCCAGGAGATGCTGACCCAGCAGGGGGTGAGGTAATGGCCAGTTGTGGAGATCAGAATGTATTGCTTTCTTCACTCACTCACATTTCACCTATTATTTAATGACCACCCAACTATTCCCAGCACAACAAAGAGAAATCAGTGGGAATAGCTCTGAAAGGACAAACTAGAGGAGGGTTAGGCCTGAAGATCTCCCCATTGCTACTCTGTAAATGAATGGCCCATCCCACTATACTTTCTTCAATACAGGCAGGGTTGTATTTCTTCTAGAAAGAAATGAAAGGGAATCTCACATGGGAAGAAACACGGGAAGGTACAAAAAATTTGGTAGGGATCTCTCCCTTGTCATTCTGAGAGATAAGTAAAATTCTTCACATAGTGCTCACATAAGAGTTAAGAAAAAACATCAGTGTCCAAAGTACAATTTTGAGATTATATTTCTATCTAATCATTCTGTACTACAGAGAGTAAAATAATATTTAAACCCATGACTTTTCTTAAAATATCAGAGAATTTTAAGTTTCTTTCAAATCTAAAACCAATGTATTTTATTTTATTTTTTTATTTTTATTTTTTTAAATTTTTTTTTATTTCTTTTCAGCATAACAGAATTCATAGTTTTACACCACACCCAGTGCTCCATGCAATGCGTGCCCTCCACAATACCCACCACCAGGCTCCCCCAACCTCCCACTCCCCGCCCCTTCAAAACCCTCAGGTTATTTTTCAGAGTCCATAGTCTCTCATGGTTCATCTCCCCCCCAATTTCCCTCAACTCCCTTCTCCTCTCCATCTCCCCATG
>PISX010021467.1:0-33586 GCA_004024625.1 Mellivora capensis
GACTTCTAGTACTATGTTGAATAGCAGTGGTGATAATGGACATCCCTGCCGTGTTCCTGACCTTAGCGGAAAAGCTTTCAGTTTTTCTCCATTGAGAATGATATTTGCGGTGGGTTTTTCATAGATGGCTTTGATGATATTGAGGTATGTGCCCTCTATCCCAACACTTTGAAGAGTTTTGATCAGGAAGGGATGCTGTTCAGTACAACCTTTTACATTTAAATGAGTATCCACCTCCTTTTGTTACTGTAAATCTTTTATGAAAGGTCCAATTTGACTGAAGTGAGGAAAGACCCACGGAAAATGGTGGTTAAGGATCGGATGAAGATTCAGCCCTGAAGTTTCTCCTCCATTGCTCAGCAACTGCACTCATTCTGCTTCCAATTTAAAAGTAGTAAATCTCTAGATAATCTTTTGAATGGCTTCCAGTCACTGAAATATATTTTATAGCTTCCATAGAAGTATAACACTGATTGTAAGTAAGATTTGTGAAACATCGAGTAGCATTAGATCCTCAAATTTAAAATGAGGATTCGTATTCTAGGCTGTTTGAGATAGCCTTAAGCCAAATCAGCTGATTTGACTCAATGCATGTCTGCCACAGAATTATTATAGACAGACAGCTAATGCCGGAGAAGTTTCACAGACTAGTCAGCCACCCATTCAACTTTCTATCAGCTGTACCTCAGACCCTGGCCACTGTAACACCAAGGAAGCAGGCTAATAGGAGAATAAAACTGTTTCAATATAAATAATAACAGTATTGATTACTGCTTTATTTATTTATACTATTATTTATATAATATAATATTAAATATAAAATATATAAATATATTTATACAATATTAAATATATTTATTTATTTATACTATTAATTACTGCTTTATTTATTACTGCTTTATTTTTAGCACTTGTTAGATTCTAGGCACATACTATGTGCTAAAATTTCAACAAATATTAACCAGGAAAATGAAAAATTATTATAGTTAGATTCTGCAGTTAGTCTCCCTTGGTTGTGATCTGAGATCTACCACTTTTAACCTAAGTAATCTTGGCCACAATATTTTAATTCTCATGTATAAAATGGAATAAAAAAATAATACCTACCTTGCAAATTGTAAGAAATAGAAGAGTGTGTGCAAGTCCCAGATGGCAATGTTCAGGTGGCATGTTCAGGAAGACCCTGAACACTTCTCTTCCTACAGACACACTGTATCTGTACCTACACATAGAGCAATTGCTCCTGAAGAAGAACTAGGGCTTATAGAGCAGGTGTGCATGACAAGTGATAGAGGGACCAGACACTCAGGAAGAGATGGAGACAAGAAATGATAGCAACCCCACCCGCAATGTGCGAGAATGCAGTAGGAAGGAATAATATCACTGAGGGGCCCATGGGCAGACTCACCCACACTGGGCACACGGGAGGGAGGAGAAAAACAGCTGTTTAAAGGGAAACTAGACTTTTAAGTAAATCCATTTACTAAGCCTAGGCCACTGGATATTCTGAACCTTTCATTGAACCCAATACCTGCCAAATTGAGGGAAAACTGCTGGAACTCTTTTGAAAATCTAAGGCTCTGGTGAGTGCAATTTTTTACATCCCCTCCACCTTGATCCGCCTTGATAAGGAAAGTGGGAGCAGGGTCCAGGTGCCTTATCCAGCCTTCTAGGGCTGCACAGGTGCACCCCAGGGCTGGCCTACAACAACTCCAGCCATCCCCACAAGGTGGCTCTTGTACCATGTGTCCCAGATCTCCCCACCTGGACCCATCCTGCCAAGGCAGCCCCAGCATGGCACATTCTGAGACCAACTTGCCTGCATGCAGTGAAGCTGTACCACCAGGGCTGCCTTGGCGCAGCACATCCTAGGACTGTCCCCCACCCATGCCTACTCCAGCTCCAGCTTCCCACCTGGGCAGCTCTCACACTGCACACCCCAGGACAGCTCCAGCCCACATCTGCTCCAGTCTTAGTCATCCCACCAAGGCAGCCACAGGGAATATGCTCAGGATCCCACACACGCACTTCCTCCAGCTCTAGCCATCCAACCAAAATGCCCTGGTTGGGACACACCCTGAGACCCCTGCCCCAACCCATCAAACTCCCAGGTACATGAAGTCTACGCAGGGGATGCTCTATACAGGCCAGCCTTTCTACACCAGGAGAAGTAGCTGTTCCAGCTAATTCATAGGAAGAAACACAGAATGTCAAACAAAATGAGGAAACAGAGGAATATGTTATAAACAAAAGAACAAGATAAACTCCAGGAAAAAAAAATTAAAAAACAGACTAAGTAATCTACCTGATAAAGATTTCAAAGTAATAGTCCTAAAGATGCTCACCAAACTCAGAAAGAATGGAAGAACACAGTGAAAACTTCAGGAAAGGATTATAAAATATAAGAAAGAATGGATCTATCTAAATAACACAATAATAGAAATAAAAAAAATACATTAGAGGGAATCAACAGCAGATTATATGATACAGAAGAATGGATCAGCAGTCTGGAAAACAGAGTACTGGAAATCACCCAATCACAACAGTAAAAGGAAAAATGAATTTTTAAAAATGAGAATAGTTGGGGTACCTGCCCAGCTTAATTGGTAGAACAGGCAACTCCTGATCTTAGGGTCATGAGTTTGAGCCTCACGTTGAACAGATTACTTAAGAAAAATAAAATATAAAAATAATAGTAAAATAAAAATAAAAAGGTTATTAAATTTTTTTATTAAAAATAAAAAGTGCCAAGGGTACTAACATTCACATTATAGGGGTCCCAGAAGGAGAAGAAAGAGAGAGAAGGACAGAAAACAAATTTAAAGAAATAATGGCTGAGGGGCACCTGGGTGGCTCAGTAGGTTAAAGCCTCTGCCTTTGGCTCAAGTCATGATCCCAGGGTCCTAGGATCGAGTCCCGCATCGGGCTCTCTGCTCGGCAAGGAGCCTGCCTCCTCCTCTCTTTCTGCCTGCCTCTCTGCCTACTTGTGATCTCTGTCAAAAAAATAAATAAATAAAATCTAAAAAAAAAAAATCTGAATAAACTGATTAAAATGATGAAATTAAATTTATGATTTTAAAGCTCCCAAAAAACAGAGTCCAGGACAAGATGTCTTCATAGATGAATTCTACAAAACATTTAAAGAAGAGTTCATATCTATCTTTCTCAAATTATTTCAAGAAATTAAAAAGGAAGAAATGTTTCCAAACTCGTTTTACAAAGCCAGCATTATCCTTACACCAAAACCACAAAAGATACTATCAAAAAAAGAAAATTATAGGCCAATATCCCTAATGAACATAAGTGCAAAGATCTTCAACAAAATATTACCAAACCAAATCAAAAAAATTCATTGAAATAATGATTGCCAACCATCAAGTGGGATTTATTTCAGGGATGCAAAGATGGTTCAATATTCACAAATCAATGTGATACACTAACAAAGTGAAGGATAAAAATCATATCATTTCCGTAGATGCAGAAAGAGCATTGACAAAATTTAATATCCATTTACGATAAAAATACAGTAAAATCGGTATAGAGGGAATATCCCTCAAGGTAATAAAGGCTAATATGACAAATCTACAGCCAACATCAAACTCAATGGTGAAAAACCAAGAGCTTTTCTTCTAAGATCAGGAAAAGGGATGCACAGTCTCATCACTTTTATTCAACATAGTTTTAGAAGTCTGAGCCACAGCAATTAGACAAGGGGAAAAAAATGAAAGCACACAGATTGGAAAGGAAGAAGTAAAACTATTGCTATTTGCAGATGGCATGATATTATACATAGAAAACACTAAAGATGCCACCAAAAACTATTAGAACTAATAAATGTATTTAGTAAAGTTGGAGGATACAAAATTAACATACAGTAATCTGTGGCATTTCTATATACTGAGATATTATATATATAATATCTATATATATAACTATATATATCTATATATAAATATCTATATATAACTATATAATGATATTAGAAAGAGAAATCTTATATGTATTATATATACATATTATATGTATACATACACATATATCCCACATCTTCTATATTTTATAGAATATTATTCAGTCATAAAAAATGAAATCTTGTCATTTGTGAGGACACGGATAGAGGGTGGTACATTAAGTGAAATAAGACAAAGAAAGATAAATGCTGTATGGCTTCACTTATATGTAGAATCTAAAATATAAAACAATAAAGAAACAGACTCCTAGATACAGGAAGCAAATTGTAGGTTACCAGAGTGGGGAAAGGATTGGTGGGGATGGGTGAAACAGTGAAGGGAATGAAGAGGTATAAACTTCCAGTCATAAAATAAATAAATCATGGGGATGTAGTGGATAGCATAGGGAATATGGTCAGTAACAAGTAATGACTTCATATGCTGACAGATAGTTAGACTTTGTGCAGATCATTTCATAATGTATGCAAATATGAACTACTATTAGGTGCACCTAAAATAAGAGACTGTACACCCATTATATTTCAATTTAAAAAACACAGACAGACAGAGACCAACTGCACGTAAAGCACTTGACAGGGTGCCTTCCACAGCTCTCAAGAAATGTAACCGTGATTGTGCATGCCACCATATTCCACCTGATTACTGGCCCTCTATATGGGTGAGCAAGATAGCAAAGGCTTTTTACCGCAGTGAAGCTTACATGCCTATGGGGGAAATCACAAGAAAACAATATATTTGCAAATGATAACTTTATACTGTGAGAAAGAAAACAAGCATGGTGATTAGATTGGCCATGGGAGTGGCGGGGGGACAATTGAGATGAAGGATTAAGGAAACCCTATAAGTAGAGGGATCATTTAAATGGACCTAAGGAATGACAGTGAGCCTCCTGTACCCAGAACTGGGGTGGGGGGAAAGAACATTCCAGGCAGAAGAGAATGAGGGCAACATTCCAAAGGATATGAAGCAGACAAGGAAGCAGATTTCTGAAGTCCTTGCTGGTCCTGGAAAGGAGTTTAGGTTTTATTCTAAAAGCAAAAGGAATATGTTTAATGTTTTTAGGTGAGAAGGTAACATAATTTGATCCAGTTGTTTTTAGGTTTTTTCGATCACTTTGATTTCTGCGTGACAGGATGAGAAATAGAGAAAATCAACACAAAAAAAACAGGAAGACCAATAGGGAATTAAAGCAGTGTCCAAGCTAGAGAGCCTAGACAATCAGGTTAGAACAGTGGCAACAGATACGCAGATAAGTATGTCGAATCACAATGTGACTGGAGATAAAAATAAATAGCACTAATAAACCTGTGAAATAAGTACGAGAGTTATCTTAATTTTGTAGGTAAAGAAACTAAGGCTTTGGAATTTAAAACAGCCAAAGAGAGGCTGGGGTTCAAGCACAGGAATTTCTGACTCTGCCAAGTTAGATGTTACATTAAGATGTGTGGTTTGTGGGGAAAAAAATAATAGCATTTACTTTAACACTTCTGAAGCCTGCCTGTTTAGAGTCATACAGAACACTATGAAATACTGCATAAGGCTGCATCTGTTGTGTATTTGCTATAGGGAGCTGCTCCAGTTTTGTTTTAAGTCTCGTAAATTGTCAGAGTTGGGGGGGAGGTTTTGTGAGGGGTTTTTTTTCTCTTTCTTTCTTTGTTCTGCTTTTCCTTTAGTCTCTTAAAATGTGCCCTGAAACAAAGCACTACAGGATAACTTGTTACCATTTGGATTTTACTTGAAGTAAGACTGTTTGTTTTTGTTGCCATGTTCTCCAAAAAGTAGATTGCTTTCTGAAAAGTGTAAATTTCCACTGGAGAAAGGAAAGTGGAACTCTTGTTTAGCTCTAACCCTCCTTGCACACATGAGAGAATCAGAATTACCGGATTATTATTTTGCCATGTGCTGATCTTCACCTGCAAGAAACTTTTTGTTGCAAAGAAAAAAACCTTCCGAAGAGAATTTATTTCCGTGCTGTCTGCATTCCTAGTCTACGCACACAACCAGCTTTCAGAATTTGACACTGCACCTTCCAGAACACACTCTCACCCCAAAAACCTTTTGACTTCAATGATTCTCCACTGTGTTGTAGATGCTGGTAATGACACGTACAGAAGTACATTAGGGAGATTATGGGCAGCAACTGGAGAAAGATTTTTCTGAAATATATTTAGGTAAGGTAGGTAATTTCACCGGATACTTTCGCTCCAAATATTCTGGAAAACATGAGTTTTAAGATTTTTTTTAAATGAAATTAGAACTATGGTACAACAAAATGGGAGAGTTTGCTGAATTATGTAAAGTTCAAAATGAAGAAAGGAGAGGAAGAAAATGAACAAATTCTCTCCAGTAAAAAATGTTGCAACAATTCACTCAGACTCACTTGAGTGCAATTTCATCTCCTTTTTATAAAAACATCTCCAAAGTAAGGTTGTTGTTTTTATTGAAATATAATTGACACATGATGTCACATTAGTTACAGGTTTGGGCATAGTGATTTCATATCTCTATATGCTATGCTCACCACAAGTGTAGCTGCCATCAGTCAGAAATTAATGGTATCAGAGGGCAATATTTTTTTATTTAAAGATTTGTATTTATTTATTTATTTATTTATTTATTTATTTATTTGACAGACAGAGATCACAAGTAGGCAGAGAGGCAGGCAAAGGGAGAGAGGAGGAAACAGGCTCCCCACCAAGCAGAGAGCCCGACACGGGGCTTAATCCCAGGACCCTGGGATCTCAACCTGAGCTGAAGGCAGAGGCTTTAACCCACTGAGCCACCCAGGCACCCCCAGAGGGCAATTTTTAAGGCTCACAATATTTTACATAATTGGCATATCTAAACTGACTGGCCTTTCTACCTTGGTAAAACATTTGTGGAAGGAAGGTAACCAGAAGGACATGGAACAGAGGGTGTGAACACTTAATAGATATTTGTTATCTATGAATCTATCCCTGTGTCATCTTCTCTTTATTTCCTGAGTTGAGAGGAGATTGGTGTAAATGGGGAAACGTACAACCTGTAGAAGAACATGCAACTAGAACTGAGACTAAAATTACAGGCAATCATCAGCCATACCTACACTTCAGGAAAGAACACCAAGCCCTGCATAGGATACAATGAATTTCACCCAATTTTATTATTGGAAAGGGGACATATTTGCTCTTAGGTGTTGTTGAACTCCATTATAAACTCCTAAAGGGCTGAATTTGGATGGCTCTAGTACAAAGCCAAATTTAAGTTGTTTGCTTCAATGTTCTTCATGAATGTGGTAGGACTGGCATCTGGTGTATTCACTGGAGGATTCCAAATGAGATGGGTCAGTGGCAAAGCTTATCTGTAGCTTTGTAATGCTTTCATTTTGGTTATGAATTTCTTTCAATGCTTCATACTGGGGGCTCAACTTCTAGAAGAGCCTCTTGAATAATTATCCAATGCTTGCCATTCAGACTGTAGAGCGTGGCACATTTAGACTTACACATTATTTCCCCCTCAATGGCATATAGAAAATTGTCAGTGGAAATGAGGAGACAGGATTAGAGAGGAGACAGATTCCTCTGCTCTCCTGTCCCCACTACTTCTCTTCCCACCATTATACTTAGCAGCAAGCTGGTCACCTCTATGTCTAGTCATATACTGCTAAATGTTTAACAACCAGCTCTCTCAAAATAAAACAACCTTGATTTGTAGGGCTTGACAATTATTTGGTACAAATACCCCCGATGTGGCCAATTTCAAGCTCTCAACGTTATGGCACCAAACATAGAACTGGGAAATGATGCAAGATCAACTCTGTTTAACTATTGCCAGCATTCAAACACACTGTCAACAGAATCTTCTAGACGTGGCAACAGGGAGAATGAGGATGACAAGACAAAGATGGCCAAGTTGTTATCTACCATGAAGCTTGCTGTTCTAAATTGCCAGAATTCTTACATAAAAGCCACATTTATGTCTTAGGAATGCATGCTTCAGCCACTGAATAATGCCAGAATGCTGTGAATAACTACAAAAGTATGTAACTAAAAATGTTCCTAGGCATAGAAGCTCATTTCAATAGCTTATATTTATATTTGCATGTTTTTGCATTTTTCCTCACCATAGTATAAATTATCTACTATGAAAAGATGTTAGTATCTTTATGAGATTAAGAGAGGCTATGTTCTCCCTTTCATCCTGAGTGATAGTTCTGGTTCTTGGTCTGAAGTGACATTTTGGTTTGCCGTGATATAGTTAAAACATGAACACAAAAATCATGCAATAGAATCCTGGAACATATAATAATCAGGAATAATAAATAATCAGGAAAAAAACTTCAAAGGTCTGTTATTTGATGCTTGGTTACAAATATAACTGTCATGCAAAAAAAAACTGACCACACCTGAAAACTTCACCTAATACTTCTCACCTAACACCTTGACAGTTCTCCTGGCCTGTTGAAGAATGCAAGTTGGATACTGAACAAAGCTGAGATATTGCAACTTCCAGGCAATTCATGTTCAATCACTACTGAATGTCATGATATGTCTTCTGCAGGAGCAGATACCTCCCTTCACAGGATTCAGAGATCAACAGACAACACAGAATAGGAGAAGCTAAAGTAGTTGTGAAGGCATATTCACTGAATTGCTTACCCTGCCTGAAAATGTACAGTCCTCCCTTGGTTTAAAAAGTAAAATACAGGGGTGTCTGGGCGGCTCAATTGGTTTAACATCTGCGTTTAGCTTGGGTCATGATCCCATGCCCCTATGTCGGCTCTCAACTTAGCAGGGAGTCTGCTTCTCCCTCTCCCTCTTCCTCTCCCTCTGTCTCTGCCTCTCCCCCAACTTGTGTGCTTTCTTTCACTCTCCCTCTCTTTCAAAAATGAACAAATAAAATCTAAAAAAAAAAAAAGTGAAAGGCAAAGTAAATTCATTTTTGTGGAGTAACAACACCATGCAACATTGTAATTCTAATGCTAGCATCTGAGAACTCTGGTCAATGAAGATAAATGCAACACCTCTGGCTTTATTCCATCTCTCAGATTTCCCTGTCAATGTGGTAGCCACTAGTAACAGGTAGCTATTTAAACTTATTTTAGCTAAAATTAAATAAAATTTAAAATTTATTTCCCAGTCACATTAGCCACATTTCCAGTGCTTAATGGGCACATATGGTTAGTGGCTACCATTATGCACAGTGCTGATATAGAATATTTCCATTACCGCCAAAAGTTCTATTGGATAGCAGTGACTAAGAGACACTAACCTCATTACCCTGGCACACCAGAAAATGAAGGGAAGAGAAAAAATTGGAAATTGCCCTTTGCTTTAACCTGTTACTACATTCTCATAGAAACCGGGATGCCTGGGTGGCTCAGTTGGTTAAGTGGCTGCCTTCGGCTCAGGTCATGATCCCAGTGTCCTGGGATCGAGTCCCACATGGGGCTCCTTGCTCGGCAGGGAGCCTGCTTCTCCCTCTGCCTCTGCCTGCCACTCTGTCTGCTTGTGCTTGCTCGCTCTCTCTCTTTCCCTCTCTCTCTGACAAATAAATAATTAAAAAATAAAATTTAAAAAAATTAAGAAAAAAAAAAAGAAATTATTTTGGCCCAAGAGCATCTTCTGAATAGTCAGGTATTAGAAGCATCTTAATCTGGAACCCAATATCCTTGAGCAAATATGCAACTCCTTCTTTCATTTTTAATTATAATGAGGGGAAATGGAGAAAACATTTAGCAAGCCAGGCTCAACAGTAATTCCCAAGTACTGAATTTGTCAGCAGGAGAAATAAGATTCTGGCTGCACAAAATTGATTACTTACCCTTATTTTGCTTTCCTTCTGACTCTGGTATCATAGAAATCTTTAGAGCAAAAAGTATTTTAGTCCTTCGGAGGAAACCCCCCAAGTGTTCCCCAATCCCTTAGCAGCCCAGATGTTCTCTACTGAATCTTGACTTCCTCCGGCTGGATGCTGAAGTAAGGTCAGAGAGCCTCTTCTCTTGGGCCCACTAAACATAGCAGAATTTTCTGTCTCAGACAGGCAAGGGCTAATTATTGTTCTTGGGTATGAAAAATTTGCTCAAAGCTCCCTGAAAGGGGAAAAAAATCAAAATTCTAACTTATAGCTAGCAGTTTCTGAAGTAAATTTTGCAGAACCTCAGACTAATTAATTTCTAACCCATTCAGCAACAACTCTGTCCTTGGGTGTAATCTGGACCCTTTCAATACAGTGGTTATCACAGCAGTAGAAATACCAACAAAACCAATGTAATGATATTTACAACATAATGTTTGATCATCATGTATCTCCTTATCACAGGTTCACTGTCTAGTCAAACAATCTTTGGATAGAAAACGAATTTGACTGGTGGGGGGGCGGGGCAGGAAGCAACCCTGTTGGGATCCCTCTCATTCTTGAGAGTTTTTTCTGTATCTTCACTTAAGCGTCTACTGTTTAAAAAAAAAAAAAAAAAAAAAAAAAAAAAAAAAAAAGAAGGGAAAAAGAAGGAAAAAAATTCTTGTGTGCACCTGCCTGATTGCTCTAGATAAGCTCAGGAAACAGAAAACACAGAGCAGCCTAGTTTGCCACATAAAATTAGAAAGTGACATTTTGAAGGAAAAAAAATATACTATAAAAATGGCTCCATTGTCTGAAATAAAAGATTCCGGTCTAAATTTTTTTTTCATTTCATCCCTTCCCTGTGTCACTACCATCCCAGTCCTGACCCCTGATTCTTTCTGTCAGGCACCTAGCTGTCCCTCCCTAGAGGCTGTGCAGCCTCACAACCAGAATCTGAAAGTGCCTGGTCCACTGTAATCTCCAAAAGGGACCTCCTTCGCATTATAAATTACCACGAATGTATTGTCCATTCATAAAACGTATGAGTCAGGGTGAATTTCACTGTATTTCATAGCTTACTTCATTCTAATTGGGAAAAAATATAGGGGATTTGAAGCAATGCAAGATAAACTTACTGTCTTCTCAATAAAAAAATTTGACTATTGTACCTGACATTTTGTAGTTCTTATCTGTTTCCCTTTTCTAATTTGAAACTGTATGTTCTTTTATGACTAAGTGACAAAAACACTTTTTGAGGGAATCCTAAAGTGCACTGTTAATTTATATCCCTTAAGTCATTTTCACCGCAATCATGAGCCCAGATCGTCGGGTTAGTGTTTAAAAAAATGGATTCCATTTCCTCCCTGAACATCATTTACCTAGGAAAACTTGAGAGCTGTTCATTTGCCTGTGGGCACTTTCCAAGTCAGTAGTAACATGAAGTCCTTTCATCTACTGGAAAGAGGGAATTCTATGACCCATCAGTTTCTGGTTATTCTAACCTCGACTGAATCATGAAAAAACCATGAATAACTTTTATTTCTTCTCTCCTATTTGCTCTGTCATCTGTTGAATTTAGCTGAGGTAAAGAGGTACTTTTTTCTCATTCATCATTGTAAGCTAAGGAATAATTTTATTGCTGTGAATGTTTTGGGCACTATGCCCATCTCAAAGTGGAAGATGTTAAGCCAACCCTTTTTCTCATAAGATGTATGTTTCTGCATCTTCAACCAATATTCCTTAGTCTGCTGAAATGCATTAAAAACTAAGAAAGATAAATAGACCCACCTAGCTGTTTTGAGGTAGTAGATTGAACTATAAGCCACGTGGAAGAGATAGCTTCATGCTCGCTTCTAGTCTAATAAATAACTTCAAAAATAGATTCTTGGTAAATAAAATCTTGAAATAAGCCAGAAGACAAGGAATATAAAACACTAACTGATCACATTGAAATAGAGACACCTCACTTCCCTTTGTGACCAAACCTGATTAAGAGTAAAGCAAATATGAGGGTGCCTGGGTGGCTCAGCTGGTTAAGCAACTGCCTTTGGATCAGGTCATGATCCTGGAGTCCTAGAATGGAGTCCCACATCGGGCTCCCTGTTCAGCAGGGAGTCTGCTTCTCCTGCAGACCTCTCTCCTCTCATGCTCTCTCTCTCTCTCTCTCAAATAAATACTCTCTCTCAAATAAATACTAAAAAGTCTTTAAAAATAAAAAAAAGTAAAGCCAGTATGAAAGACATCACAATATTGGGTAGAAATGCCTCTGAATAAATACAATTTGCTTCGCAAATTTTTGAAATCTCAAATTAAGAGAACACCAAAAAAAAATGGTTTCATTAAAGAAAGTCTGGCTTTTTGTTAAAAAAAAAAAAAAAAGAATCTAATATCTTTGAAGAGAATGTAAATTCCCTAAGAGGGGTGTGCGTGTGTGTGTATGTGTGTTATTCACTGATGTATGGCTGACATAAAAATTGTATAATAAATATTTGCTGAATAGAGTTCATAAAACCATTTCACATGATCTCATGTGATTTCACCAGACTCTGTGATCTTGAGGATTAGATCCTAGTCACATGCTTTAGCCTATAGGTAGAGGCTAATAAAGGACAGCACCTCAGGTGGTGTCATACAAATGGAAATTGGCAGGAAAATCAGGGAAAGAGCTTTTGGTAAAAGACACAATGATCATTGGATGCTGATGCCAGTACCTCATAGATACCAAATCAGTATTCATTGAATGGTGAAACTTTCCCTAAAGATGCAGGCTGACTTAAATTACCCTCTCCCTTTACTATCACAATGCCATATTTCAGTTCCTTCCTAATTCTTAGCATAAGAAATTAGATTATTCAGCTCCGCACTTACTTGTTTATTGTTTCTCTCATCCCTCTAAAATGTAAGCTCCATGAATGAAGAGGCCTTGTCTGTCTTAGTCCCTAAAGAAGTGTCTGATCCATGGTAGGTATTTTATAAGACTGGGATGAATAAATGAATCAACCAGTCAACTATCTACCTGAAATGACTGCCTGGATTATGTTTTTTCAATTATTCTCTCGTTAGCATACATTACTTGGGGAGTGCAGTTTTAGTTTTAGTTTAGTTTTAGTTTATATGTGCTGTATGTGTGGTTCTTGCTTTCCTTCTCTTTCTTCCCCCATAATATGAATCACCTCTTTCATGAGGAGGGGAGAAGCGCTTATGTGACCTACCAAGATGATGGTAGAATCCAAGAAAGAGAACCATGATTTGGATAGCTTCAGCAGCTCTTTCTCTAATAGTTTGAAATGTGAAGGATGAGATACTGAAGCTCAGAGTGGTAATGAGACAGGACTTCAAACATGTCCCCCAACTAGAAGGAATGGTCTTCCCTCCTATGCCATGCTTTAGTCATTTTGTCTCCCTGAGGATATGAAAATTTAAATAAAAATTTTAAAGAAGCATATTATGAAAATACACAGTTCTTATAATCATCTCTTCTATAGTTGAGAGATAAATTAAATCCATTCTTAAGACAACCAGGCAGGGGTGCCTGGGTGGCTCAGTGGGTTAAAGCCTCTGCCTTAGGCTCAGGTCATGATTCCAGAGTCATGGGATACAGCATCAGCATCGTGTTCTCTGCTCAGAAGGGAGCCTGCTTCCTCCCCCCACCCCACCCACCTGCCTCTCTGCCTACTTGTGATCTCTGCCTGTCAAATAAATAAATAAAATCTTAAAAAAAAAAGACAACCAGGCAATACAAAAGATGTTAAAACCAACTTTAGCTTTAAAATAATGGGAAAGTTCTGTTAACACTTTGACTCATTTTTTGCCATCATCACTTATATCTTCTTTTTCTCCTTCCAGGCAATTTTCTGGAAATACTGAAAAGTTTTTGTTCTAATTTTTTTTTTCAAAATGGCAGTAGTCCTAAGTCTTGAAGCAATTAAATAGTCATTATAAATTCAAGGAAAGATTTGGAATATTTTTTTTTAATCTGGCTATGTCTTCTCATTCATGTGCAGTTCCTGCTGCTTTTTGAAATGGTTATATCTCGATCTAATACTGATAATATCTTTCCTTCTTTAATTCCATTTGCTCCCTCTCCATCCCAGTGACTCAGCACTGTGATCAATACTCATGATTGGATTTACTAGTCTTCCCCCAACAATTACTAATTTTCTCCCATCTCTATGTTTCTTCTCTTCTCACATTGTGAAAAACATGCTTTTGTACAGACTTCTTATCCCTTATAGAGCATTTGTTCTTTAAGAGCAAGAACACTATATTACATATCTTTTGATCTCCAACAGGGCACTGACTATATAAATGAAAGCAAGGGTTAATATGCTACAATTACACCCTCCTGTTTGTTCTATTCATCCCCAATAGTTTAATATGTTCGTGTACATGATAATTAGATTTTCATTGAAAATGGAAATTGAGAAAAGCTTTAGACTAATAATGGACATTGTCCCATTATTGGACATTAGCTGTAACAAGTCTAGGCTAGATCCTAAGGAAATAACCAAACAGCCTGAGCACTTTCCTCTTCAATCCCATTACACTTAAATGGCTATCTGTGTTCTTTGAAATTTTAATCACCTAGAAATCAGCTGCTAGTATCCTAGAGCCTGCTGGGTGAAATTATTATCCCACAGTTTTTATTCTCGAAGTACTCAATGCTCTTGGAACAACAGATCCACATAACTTTCTCTTCCGCTTGCAGTCAAAAGTGGTAAAATCTCCAACAGATGAGTCAAAGATTGGTCGTGGAACGATGTCAGTAAATACAGTAATCTTCTGAGTTTGTCAAGGTGAAAAATTGGCACCTTACACAAAATCTAACAGCTTTTTCTTCAATCCCACCATTCCAGGAGAAAATGAGAATGATAGCTTTGTACAGGGTAGGTAGACAGAGCCCCTGATTCAGGCTTCTGATATATAGGCTTAAAATTTAAGGGGAGGAATTTTGTTTGGGCAGAAAAAAATTCTCCACTGTAGAAGTTATTTGACATCGGAATATGGTCTGAAGGAAAATGGCAATGTTGCAGCCACAGGAAGTTAGGTTTTTAAATGTTGAAGTGAGGTCTCTTAGGGCAACCTGGACATAAAGAAATAACCTCTTACAGAGTTCTATGATTCTCTAATCATACTTAAATATAATAGTTTCCTAGCACTGGGGATTTTCGGAGGGTGGTAAAGTGAAAATCCTTCTGGAGGTTTAAACACAAAAAGATGTATGCTTCAATCCAAAATGGTTTTTACAACAAACTCAGTGTTCAAAAATACAATCATGCCCCGAGTCCCTCTGGAGTCACCACCACCAATTAACACTGTGTACTCACAGAACACCTGACCCTAGGCAAACCTTCCCGAAATAAAGTGCTTGCCCTTTCTGGATCCACATTCAGTAGAGAATAGTACAGTCCAAATATTTCAAAAACTCGATCTACATCCATTTTGAAGTTGGAGTTATTAATCACTTTGAAAGTTGGAATGGAGAAAGGGGGATAAAAAAAAGAAGAGAAGCATTAAAAAAAAAGAAAAAAAAGCAAACCATAAGAAACTCTTAACTGTAGAGAACAGACTGAGGGTTACTGGAGGGAGGTGGGTGGGGGATGGGCTAAATGGGTGATGGATATTAAGGAGGGCACCTGTGATGAGCCCTGGGGGTTTATGTATGTGATGAAATACCGAATTCTACTCCTGAAACCAGTACTATCCTATATGCTAGCTAACTAGAATTTGAATAAAACCTGAAACAAACAAACAAAAAATCAATCAATCAATAAAGTTAGGATCTTAAACTTTGGGGAGAACGCTGGTCACAGTTTTATAAGTAATAGTATTTTTGTTTTTTAAATTGCCTTTCTCTTTTGTAAGTACAATACATATAACAACCTTCTCAAAGCCTGTCCTGGTCACATTTGACCAGGACAGGCTTTGTCCTGGACCAGGAGTAAAACAATCCAAATCACTTGGTGGATCACAAGTGAATTAATGCAGCTTTCCCAGAGACAGGGTATTTTCATCCCATTGTTACCAATGACAGAGACCCAAACGCTGCAGAGGAGGGACTCTCATTTAAATGCGAATAGCATGTGAAGCGTTTTGTTTTGTTTTGTTTGTAATTTCAAGTAAATTGTTTCATTACAAACCTCAGGAAGGAGGCGGCTTCCCGCATTTGTACAGACAAAAGTGCCAGGAACAGAGAGAGAAGTCAGTGGAGTCCAAATTAACTTAACTTCATTATCTCACCCACTCACCTGCACAGAAGAAGCCACCTTCTCCTGTCTCTCGGGTCCTGCCCTCTCCCTCCTGCCACCGCGCCTTCCTTCAGGGAGAGAAAGAAGAGGAACCCGCTTCAGTTCACCCTCTCGGAACGCCTCCCCTGAGACTGCTCTCGCCTGCCTTAACCGTTTTGTGCTTGGCGTGCTCCTCACCAACAGCTGTTGGGCATCCTGTTGGAAATATTTAAATATTATGCCTACCAGCTGTGGTTTTTTAAACAGTATCTTTAAGTCAGCGGCTGTGTTTGTGGCGGACTCTACAAGGCGTGGACTATGCACTGAAACATCATTTTCTCCTCTAGAAGTTTAATGGTTCCAAAAATGACTTTACATCAGTAAGAAAAGTCTGCCTTTCTTCAGGCCTCACCCCCCACCACCGAGATAACTGAGTTAATGAGTGTTTCTTGCAGCTATCTTTCCAAAGGCAGGTACCAAAGAGGGAAAAACATTCATCAGTGAAACTTTAAGTAAGAGAATAAGCCAATCCCTTGAAAACCCGGTGATGGGTTTGGGGTGATGGAAGCTGAGGTGAACACGAGAAGCTGTTGGGCCTGGGGGCCATGCCGATGACTGTTAATAGAAGTAACCTCAGCTCTAATAGCCCTTTGATCATTTTTCGGTCTACAGCTCACAAATTCCCACCATTAAAAATTCTAAGAATTACTAGGCAATTGAGTGTTGCAATGAATTTTTTTAATACACGGTTTTGTAGAACATGGTCCTGAGCCACTTTTCTTAAGGTAATTCTGGAAGCGACATTTTTAAAAAGGTAAAAAAAAAACCCTAAGCAAGGAAATACTATCACAAAATACTGACTCATGAACAGTATTCTCTGAATCCAAATGATCCCAAAGCACATCATAAAACAGTTAAATGAGTGTGAAAATTTATGTTGGAAGACAGATTGGTATCTCCTCACTATAAAAGGGAAAATGACTCATTCCCCCAAGGGTAAGCTAGCATCCTGCTACATTTTTCAAATGCTATAAAGTTAACTTACTTCCAGTCCCAAGTGTCTCCAGAAGCTATAGTTATGATAGCAATACTGCAGATGATCAAGAACGGAATAGTTGGACCAGACGAAGGGCTCATATCTTGTCAGGCATTATCTAGAACTGGTCTGACTTCGATATATTAAATTCCCACTCTACCACATTTTTTACTTCTGAGGTCCACTGTTCCCTGTCCTTTCTTGGAAACTTTCAAACCCAGCCTGCCTTCATGTTCTGTACTGATTATCTAGATTCTGTCATCTGTCACTTTGTTCACACTTTATCAATAGCCCTAAATCCCTTGTGTCATTCATTGTTCTTCTTTACCTAAGCTGTAGTCATTCATAAATTAATGAGATGTTAAAATCAAGCAAGGAAGGGGGCGCTTGGGTGGCTCAGTGGGTTAAGCCTCTGCCTTCAGCTCAGGTCATGATCCCAGGGTCCTGGGATCGAGTCCCGCATCGGGCTCTCTGCTCAGCAGGGAGCCTGCTTCCTCGTCTCTCTGCCTGCCTCTCCGCCTGCTTATGATCTCTGTCAAATACATAAATAAAATCTTTAAAAAAAATTTTTTTAATAAAGCTAGTAGGAGTGCCTGGTTGGCTCAGTTGGTTAAGGGTCCAATTCTTGATTTTGGCTCAGGTCATGATCTCAGGGTGATGAGATTGAGGCCGGATCAGGCTGCAAGCTCAGGGGGACATCGGCTTGAGATTCTCTCTCTCTCTCTGTCTCCCTCTTTCCCTACCCCTTGCTCACACACTCTCTCCCTCAATAAATAAATAACATCTTTAAAGATGTTATTTATTTATTTATTTGACAGTTGGAGATCAGAAGCAGGCAGAGAGGCAGGCAGAGAGAGAGAGAGGAGGAAGCAGGCTCCCCGATGAGCAGAGAGCCCGATGCGGGGCTCGATCCCAGGACCCTGAGATCATGACCTGAGCCGAAGGCAGAGGCTTTAACCCACTGAGCCACCCAGGCGCCCCTAAATTACATCTTTAAAACTAATAACTTTTAAAAATAAATTCAGGCTAGTAGCTGCTTAACACAAAAAAGTTTCATTTTTGTCAAACCTTCCACAGTTCCTGTGTAGAATACACTTTGGCCAAACCAGTAATTCGTAATTTTTCTGCCCCCTGAAAATCTGTTGAATGCGTTTCTACTCTTTATCACTGCCATCTTTGTTTGGCTGCTGAGAAAAGTATATTTCCTTCTCTTTTTGAGCCCTGATGACCTTGTTCATTTGATATTGGTGGCTAATAAATTCATAATGCTAATAATCTTAAAACAAATACATCTAAGACTCCTCAAAACCCTGTGAGCTGACCTTCCAACATTGTTAGGTATAGCAGACATACCCCCAGCCTCCAACAGCTTTGGTAAATATGCTGCAACCATCATCACACAATTAAGATGCCCTGTGCCCAGCGACTTGGGGTTTGTTTATTTATTTATTTATTTGCAGATTCAGCTAAACCTTGTAACATTTGAATGATACCCCAAAGAGCCAAAATTCTTCTGCAGGAAATGGGGATGCCAACAATCATCAATTAGCAGCATATAGCAGGAAAGGACAGTTGAGTTTTTGCTAATGCAAGGCAGAAGCAGAAGAGGGTTGACTGACACTAAGAAGATTATCCCTGGTTTTTCAATACAGCAGGCAAATGAATATTGCTGATAAATGCACTATCAACTCTATTCTTACAGCTCTGATAGTGACTTTAATCCTGACCTTGAAATGGCTTCTCCTCACACACAAAGCCTTTTTCAAATGACATTTTACAAAAAAAAAAAAGAAAGAAAGAAAAAGAAAAAGAATAATTTATCTATCTGGTGATGAACTTTTATATGGGGGTTTACTGTGGACCAGGAAACTAAGTGCTTTATCTACATCTTATGTCACGTAAGCCTTAGAACAACTTGATGAGGACAACTATTAACATCCACATTTTATAGATGGGGAAACTGAGGTTTGGTGCAGAATCGGGTCTATCTGATATCAGGGCCTGAACTCTTATGACTGTCTGAGGCCGCACCCCGCACAGTTTGTGTTTCTTCCATCTGGCTTCCCACCAGTTAACGGTCAGGGCATTTGACATGTACTGATAATTATAAAAAGCAGGTACTAAAAATAGTGCATGGCAAATGGCAGCAGGTAATTGATTGCATTTAGGCTGTAAGAACAAGGAAAGGGAAAATTACAGCAAGTTCCTACCTTCTCTATAGGAAAAGCAGGCCATTGACTATGTAATGACATTTAAGGAGACCTTAAAACTACCCTCACACAGGTAGTAAAGATCTTTCTCACTGGTCTTCTTTAGAGCGAGATATTCTTACTCTTAACCTCCCTGTGGGCTTTTTTTTAAGGACACAACTATCTTACACGGTTCAATTGTTCTGTTTTCCTGGAAATGGAAAGCATTAGCTCATAAAATAAAGGATTTAATTCGTGCACTACTATCTCTTTTCAATTAACAGAGACACACATTGAAGTATTAAGATTTCTGAAAAGAGGTATTTTCCCACTTGACTTTGGCAAGCGCTACATAGCCGTTTCGCTAAACCTCCCTTGCAAGGTCATCCTATCAACAGACCCACCGGTTATTTTCAGTCCTCACTCTGTATAGCCTTCAAAGTTGTTGACATCTTCCTTCATTTGAAATATCCCCTTTCTTTGGTACCAAGACATCACATCTCCTTGTGCCCTGTTTCTCAGCCCCATTTGCACCATTTCTCCCCTAAGCTACTCCTCTTTCACAGTCGCATCAAGTGCTGGAGTTCCCCAGGACTCTGCCCCAGGTCTCTCCTCTTCTCTGTATCTTCAATCTGGACCATCTTGTCCACTCAAGTCATTTCAGTTGCCATATATTTAGACAACCCTGAAATCTCTAGCTGAAGCTCAGAAATCTATTCAGAAATTCAGATTGGTATAGTAAAATGTCTACCAGATCTCTCAGACATCGTCATCAGACATCTTGTTCCCAGGGTTCCCAAAATTCAGTTATTATTCTCCATCCCCCAAACTATCCATCCTCTGGTATTCCGTATCTCGGTAAACAGTCTTCTACCTACCCAGCTGCCAGAGGAGAAACCTGCATATCCTAGTCTTTGTTGTTCTTTCTCATTCTTCATATCAAATCAACCATCCCCTGTTCCATATATACCTGTTACATATCACTACTACCAATACCTACCCTCTACTCTGTCCACCCTCACTATCACTAACTTAATCCAAGATATCATCTTTCTTTTTTTTTTTAAGATTTTTTATTTATTTATTTGTCAGAGAGAGAGAGAGAGCGAGCACAGGCAGACAGAGTGGCAGGCAGAGGCAGAGGGAGAAGCAGGATCCCTGCCGAGCAAGGCGCCCGATGTGGGACTCGATCCCAGGACGCTGGGATCATGACCTGAGCCGAAGGCCGCCGCTTAACCAACTGAGCCACCCAGGCGTCCCAGATATCATCTTTCTTAATGCAAGATATCATCTTTCCTCCAGAAGACTGCAACCAAGTGCAACCAAGATCCTCATGCTATTTTGTTTCCTTCAGTCTACTCTGGAAAACTATGTATCATCAAAATGAAAGTTTATTATTGAAAGGGGGCAGTATTGACATTTACAGCAGGACCATAAAAAGAAATCGGACCTATCCTGGAACACTAGCAACTATGGTTATCTAGTCTAATCTGACTGCAGTTAGAAAAATGTCTTTCTAAAATACATCCTGGGGCTCTTGGGTGGCTCAGTCAGTGAAGTGTCTGACTCTTGATATAGGCTCAAGTCACGATCTCAAGGTCCTGGGATCGAGCCCCACACTGGGTTTTGCTCTCAGCAGGAATTTTGCTTGAGGTTCTTCTGTCCTTCTTTCTGACCCTTCCCCCTGCTCTCTCTCTCTCTCTCTCTCTCTCTTTCTAAAGTAAATCAAATCAAATCAAATAGGGATGCCTTGGTGACTCAGTTAAGCATCTGCCTTCAGCTCAGGTCCTTGCTCAGCAGAGAGCCTGCTTCTCCCTCTTCCTGCTGCTCCCTCTGCTTGAGAGCTCTCTCTCTCTGACAAATAAATAAAATCTTTAAAAATAAATTAATTAATTAACTAATTAAAACACATCCCTCACCATGTCATGTCTCTGCTTAAAAGGTATCCATGGCTCCCCACTGCCTTCAGGAAGTAAGCTGAACTTCTTAACAAGGCTCTCCATGGTCTGGTCCTGCTTGGCTTTCATACTTTTACACACCACACTTCCACCTTGGGTTTAATTCCCCCAAATTCACATGCTCTCTCGATGCCAGAATGCTTGCATGTTCTTAAGTCTTCGCAGAGGCTTTTCCTACTTCTTTGCTAGCACATTTCTACGTAAACTTTAAGTTTCAGATTAGATGCTACTGAGAAAAGTTCCTCTTAACCCTAAGAACTGACCAGAGTGCCGCTCAGAGTGCTGCCAACACACCTAATATTCCTCCCTAAACATGGGGTGCTCTGATTGCTCAGTTTCTTATTTTACTGACCACGAGATCATGCTAGTGCCGTAAGTTTCCTATATATAAGGCACTTAAGAACAGAAAACGGATCTGGGGGATAGGGTCTTAGGGGACTTCTGATAACTGAATTTAAACAGTAAGCACACTGTATTTACTTACATTTACATTTACTGTTTACTGCATGTGAAGGGATTCATAAATACTCTGGATCGGTAAAGGGTCTAAGACTTCTCATAAGCCACAGGTTAATACCACTAATGTGCTAAACCAGTGGACTGAAAACATTTTTGCTTGAAACCTCTATCAGCAACTAGTACGAGTATACACTTTTACTATTTATGGATTTTACACTTTATAAACGACACACAATGTTCTATTATGCTAATGTATGATGTACCTTCTAAGAAATAGAAATAAAGATTTTTTTGGAAAGGTAAATAGATGTTCTAAATATTTCCTTACCTCAGTTAATCATTATCTGTTGATTCCGTTTTGATGATCACTTTTAAAAATGGTTTTGAAAGACAGAAACAGTAATGGGTTGGCTGTTTTAGTACCAGAGCCAGGCCTAGTACAGAGCCTGGCACCCAGTAAGCACTAAGTTATTGAGTGAAAGAAACATAGACAGTTTGGACTAGGGAGTGGAATTTACCAGGTGAGGTCTAATCCCCAATTGGGTGCTATGGTGAGAAGAAGGAAGGTTTAATTGGGAAAATGTTAGGAAGAAAATAACCAAATGGGGAAGTGAAAAGTCTTGAAGAGAAAAATAATCTGCTTCTTGGCTCCATATAATATATAATTACCAATTATGCCAACAAAAGTAATATATTGTTATTCCATTTGAAACCAAAAGCATTGTGAAACCGGGGTGCAAAAACAAAAAAAAAGAGGGTAGAATCCCTAGTGACTATGTGGCATTCGCCATCACTGTATCTCTGCTTAAAACTAAATCCCACCACATTAAGTTGAGAAAACAGAAGGAGGAAGGACACATCTTTTGGGACCTCTCACTCTGTGTCAGTCATTCTTCTGGGGGGTTTCATGGGCTTTGTATCACTGAGGAATTCTAATGTGCAAAACACTGTGGAAGTTACAAATTTGGGAGAGCATGGCTTTCTTCTCTCAGGGACTACACTGCCCAGCTCCAGAGAGACAGTAAGGTAAGTCTGCAAATAAACACAAGCCAAATAGAATGAAATATCTTCTATTATTATACATATAAATTTTGGATTTTTCGAATAGTTCAGATGTTATGTGATTTTACTATTTTCAATGACAATGGACATAACATACACCTAAAAGCTGCTTCATTTAAAAATCTTCCTGAGAGACACCTGGGTGGTTCAGTCAGATAAAACAGCTGGCTCTTTGTTGGGCTCAGGTAATGATCTCAGGGTCCTGGGATCAAGCCCCATGTCTGGCTCCACACTCAGCTGGGAGTCTGCTTCAGGAATCCCTCCCTCTGCCCCTCTCCCTCCCCTTTCACTCTCTCTTTCTCTCTCTCAAATAAATATGTAAATCTTTGGGGGAAAAAAAGAAAGATACTTGATCTTTAAAAATTAAAAATCTTTGTAAAATTTCTCTTCTCAATGTAATGATTCAGGAAAAAAAGTTGTTCCTTTATATAACCATGTTATCCAATTTTGGTTGTTTAAAAAAAAAGATTTAAAGATTGTATCTATTGGAGAGTAATAAAATGCTGGAGGGGTCTGGAGAAGAGAGGGAGTCTTTCACCAAGTTTGTGAAGAAGGTATTCCACAAAAAAAAAAAAAAAAAATAGTGGAAAGGATTTTTCTCATCAAGCAACACTGAGAATTGAAATGAAGGCAGCGAGAATAGACAAACAAAAGGTATTTAGCCTATACAGTTAGTCACAATCACCATAGTAACAACTTCGCCATGGAAGAGAACGTCCACAACTATGCCAGCTTAAAAAATATGACTGCTAGGAGCCCACCGACAAAAAGTTGAAATGCTCAAACCAACCAACCATGAAAATAATTTGCAGAACCTAGAAAATAATACTTTTCTTAAAACTTACCCATAATCCTCATCCAGAGGCTTCTTATAATGGAACAAATGAAAACTTTCTTCCAACTGAAGCTGGTGTATGTTCATGATAGGAAAGAGAACTTCTCTGGTCTAAATTGATTGAAAGGGTAACTTTGATCCTTCCTGCATGGTGGAGGGAAGAACCAAGCTTGATACCAGAAGAGTTAGCCGTTGATCATACCTCACATCTGGGTGGTTTTGAGAAATTAATGAGAGACAGAAGCAGAGTTCATCTGCTGGTCATCACTGAAAGCATTGACTTTTTCTTCAAGGAGGTTCAGGAAACCCTGAAACCACTGAAAGCCTGGCCCAGGGAAGGAAGGGAAAGAAGTGAGTCCGAGAACACTCACAAGGTAACAAGGAAAATTTCCCAAAGGCACAAAGGAAGGGGTATTTGCCCTTCAAAATGGAAAATGCAGATGCATTATGAAGGCAAACATATGACCATTTCCTTTTATATCTAAGCAGGTTTGGGATGGGTTTGTAGAACAAATTCTAAGCATTTTCAATGACTCAAAATTATAACAATTATCAATAGGATTTGGAGGGGAGGTAAGAAAAAATTCATTTCTATAAGTGAGATTTATCAATATATTTGTGAACATTCATCCATTTTCTTCAGATTTATGTCTTAAGTGAGGGAGGTTTTAGACCCATGTCATGCCATAAATTCACCATCACTGATGTCAGAGAAAACAACCCAATGTTCTGGCCAGACAATGGCAGAGGAAGATCTCAAAGGTATGCTGAGAAGGTGGACAAAGACTGCAGTCTGTCAAAAGTTACCGAGGAAAAATATATTTTCTTTGGATCACCTCACTTCCCAATAATAACATTAAATTGCACAAGTTACGGAAACAACACAGTGTCCAGGTTCCTTGAGAGAAAAGGACCAGACCCAATAGAGTCTGGTTGCATTCGGTGTATGGTGGGTTGTGTGAGCTACAGGAAAGTCTCATAGGTCGCTGGCAAACACAGGCCCCATAGCTTGAATTCTGATGTTTTGATTCAGGAGCAGTTGGCTATTTTTTTTTCAGCATACAAGAAATGAAAGTCATGTATTCTTACTCTTTTCTGAAACTTTAAGACAAGAAGCTGGGATTACCTGGAAGCTGGACTATCTAACGAGTTTCTATCTCTGGATTTTATAAGAACCTCTCACTTTCCAATTTATTATACCACTTTTTAACAGATATATACCCACAATAAAATTTAAGGGTACAATTTCAATAACTTCGAATAAATGTACAGAGTTGTGCCCCCATCACCACCACCCAATTGTAAAACATTTCCATCACCACAAAAGGGAACTTCAAGTCTATTTGAAGGTACTCCTTATTCCCACTCCAACTCCCAGGTGACTACTAATTTACCTTCTGTCATCATAAATTTACCTTTTCTGTACTTTCCTTGAAACAAAATTATACAATATGTAATCTTCTGCGTCTGGCTTCTTCTCCTTAACATGTTGTCGGAGCTCATCCATGCTGGAGTCCACATCACAACTCCACGACTTTTGATCACTCAGTAGTACACCACGGTATGGGTACACCATTTTTTTTGTTTGTCTATTCACTAATTGATGGACATTTGGATTGTTTTCCTTTTCCTGGTTGACATAAATAACACTACTCATGAACATGTATGTCTAAGTCTTTGTGTAGATATATAATTTCATTTCTCTTGACTACATAATGAGAAGGAAGTTGCTGGGCCTTATGATATGTCATATATTTATGTTTAACATTTTAAGAAATTGTCAAACTATTTTACAAAGTGGCTGCATCATCCTTCTACCTAACTCGAAATGTCTAAAGCACCAGATAAATACAACTGTGCTTTGAACAAGCCTAGATGTCCCAACCTGATGGATTCTAAACTTCTGCCCCCTTGATTACCTGTTAATGCATTCTCATCATTCCAACATTTTCTACTATCCTATACATTGCTAAAATAATATGATTTCGTAAAATTAATCCCTGCTTACTTTGAACCATTAAAAATTTCAAACACAAATAGACCATTCAAAGTTATCCTTTTTTTTGTTTAATAAATCTGCTTGGAAAGTGTCAGAAACATGCACATCACTGTTACATTTACTGTGAAGAGTTCCATCAAAATGGTGGAATGATGAAGACTGGTAAAAAATATACATATATAATTTGGCTGATATCTATAAATCAGCCATGTAAAGAGACAAAAGGAAGTTGTCAGATTTAGTCCTTAGAAGAGTGTGACATGTCTGTGGAGTACAATGTTTCATGTGAGATTGTTACTGGAGTCTCAGCCCATGAAGGATAAAGGGAAAAAAGGAAACTAGAGACTGTTCACAGATTAACACATCCACCAAGGTGAATCCTCCATTGTCAACCTCAAAAGAGCCAAGATACAACTACTACTTCTTAAGAAGAGGTTTTAGGACCACGGCTGGTGCACGCATTCAACTTCTCACAAGGGGGGAAAAATGTAAATTTCACTTAAAAAAAAAAAGAAAGAAAGAAAAGAAAAAAGGGAAAATCTATATTTAATTGAAGAACGAGGCTTCCACCTAGTGGACAATTCAAGAATTTGGTTTTTACAGTTTAACGTGTGGTTTCCACAGTAAAATATCACAATAGATATATAAAAAGAGAAACAAAATTGAAATGTCAGTAATTCATTCTTGTTTATATTTGAAGCCTAGGAAAACTTGAAAAGAATCTTCTAAACTTTCAGGGAGACAGGGGAAGGGTACAGTCACCAATAATATGTTTAAAGGTAAATGTAGGTAATGGAAAGTAGTGAAAGAAAGCAAAATTTTACAAGTATGGAGAACATTTAGCTAGATGATTAAAAATGTGTACAATTCAAAGAAACAGTGACTCTGTATCATAAATTCTCAACCCCACACAAATTGCCATGGAGCCCAGGTCATCAGCCTCAGGATCATTTCCCTTGTCAGACTTGCGGATGGGCCAAGATTTTCTGCGGTCAGGAGACAAAAAGTGATTGTGCCTTTAAATTATGTCATTTTCAAAGGTGATTGTAGGATTTTTTTTTTTAGATTTTATTTATTTATTTGACACAGAGAGAGAGAGAGAGAGCACAAGCAGGGGGAGCTGCAGAGAGAGAGGGAGAAGCAGGCTCCCCACTGAGCAGAGCCTGACGTGGGGCTTGATCCCAGGACCCCGGGATCATGACATGATCTGAAGGCAGATGCCTAACAGACTGCAGGTGCCCCACAATTGTATGATTCTTATAACCATATATAACAGTTTCCAAATTATATGGCTCTTAATTATGAGTGTATTAAAATTCTAGAGAAGAGCAGATTTGAGGTTTCTAGTTCAGTTATATAATGTATTTATTAGAATCTCTGTGTGGAGATTAAATGAAAATTATGCTAATTTTTGAGGCTTCACCATGTTCTAGGCACTGGTAGAGACTTGATATAAATTATTTATACAATTCTCCAAACAATCCTAAATTCCCCCTTTACACAGATGAAGAAACTGGGATGTCAGAATAAACAGTATCAAATGGCAAAACTGGAATTTGAGCTAGCAGGTCAAACTCCAAGGCCACATTCCTAAGCTCTCAATGAAAATGGAATAAAGTGAGTAAAATGTAAAGTAAATGCCCATTTCTCAAAGTTTTTAAGGATACATCTGTATCCTTTTCTAATTTTTATTATTTATTTGATGATTTTTAAGAAATTGCTAACATCCCAATTCAATGTTAACACAAGCAATGAAGTAACCATTAGAAGTCCTGGGCTCTCACTGTCTCTGACTTCGCTTCTCTTTTAACCTTAGACTATTTCTGGAAACTTTGTAATGAAATGACTTTCCTCTTTTTCTAGTGTTCCTAGGATAGAAGCCATTTGGTGTTGTACCAAAATCAATGGTATATATAGTAAGATTGTATTTAATGTAGATAAATATGTTCCCATTCCCACTGCGAGACAATCATAACAGAATACAAAACATGAACCCAAACTTCCACTTATAAGAGAAATACACTTGAGAGAGCATGAGGATCATTTAGTATAGCATCCCTGGACTCCCCATTTTTTTTCTGAATAACATAGACTAGAATTCAGTGTTTCTTCATGCTAGTGCCTTTAGTAAGACAATTCTTGGTTTTGACAAGAGAATTAACAGCTTTGCCCCCAACTTTATCTCTTAAAGATTTTTATTCATTTATTTGAGACAGAGAGAGAGAGAAAACACAAGCAGGGAGAGGGGCATAGGGAGGGAGAGAAGCAGACTCCCTGCTGAGCTGGGAGCCCCATGTGGGGCTCTATCGCAGGTCCCTAGGATCATGACCTGAACCCAGGGCAGAAGCTTAACCAACTGAGCCACCCCAGCTCCTGTGGCCCCACGTTTAAAATTCGAGCAGAGCTCTGCATGTTCCCAAATTCACTCCTATGGGAAACAGCACAGCCTCTTGGTAAAAACCATGGCAAGTTTCGTCCAGGCCCTGGAATCTTTGTCCCTCGTGTTGGCCAAAGGATGTCAAATATAAAGAAACATCACTTGAGTCAACCAGCCACAGACAAATATGATTGCTCCAGGGGATTACTGTGCTCAGTGAGGAAGACAAGATGCAAAGCCAAACAGGACACACAAAATGTTGTTCCTGGTGTGATCTTTTTAGTCTCACTTCTGACTTTTCGCAGATTTAGAAACTAGCTTTTGATATATGAAACTATGGTTTTGGTCTTTCACATGATATGGTAACTTATCAGACACAGGAAAATGGAAAACAGGATTTACAGCCATGGTGTGTGTGGGTTGGGAAAGGGGATGGCAGAAATGCTTGGGCATGGAAAGGGTAGATTAATTCAAAGATATTCTGGGTTGCAAAAAACGTGGATGCTTTTCTGTAACTCAACCTGAATTTCAATACCCTATTCCATGTAATAAAAGAAATTTGATCTAAAGAAATGAAATTTTTAAAAAAAAGAAAAAAAAAAGAAATTTGATCTAATCTTTAGAATCAAACATCAGGATTTTCTGTCATTTTTTATTTAAGCTAAAACTCCTCCTTCCTTTGTTCCTTCTCCATTTAGGGGTGGGGAGAGTGGGGAGAGTCTCATAATAATAACAATAACTAGTATTACCATAATAGCCAAAATGTGTTGAGCACTCCTGGTATAATGGATCTCTGTACCTCTCCTGTCTTTTTATCCCCAGGCAACTGAGCTCTTTTCTATCATGATAGATTAGTCTGCATTTTTTATAATTTTATATAAATGGCATTTTACAGTATATCCTCTTTGGATTAGCTTCATTCACTTAATGTCATCATTTTGAAATTCATTCATATTGTTGCATGGGCTAGTAATTCATTCCTTCTCATTGTATGGATATTCTATTTCCTATCCATTCAACAGTTAATGGGAATTATGGTCATTTCCAGTTTTAAGCTTTTACAAATGGAGCCACTGTGAATATCCACATACATGCCTTTTTGTGAACACTTCTACTGGGTAAATACCTAGGAATGGAATGGTGGGATCATATGGTAGGTGTATATACGACTTTCAAGAAAATGCTAACCTTTTTTCCAAAGTGATTTTATCATTCCCACCAGTAGTGTATGAAAATTCACATCTTTCCCAATATTTGATACAGTCAAACTTTTAAAATTTTAGTCATTCAAGTTGTTGAGCAGTGGCATCCCATTGTGGTTTATTTATTTATTTATTTATTTATTTATTTATTTATTTATTTTAAGATTTTATTTACTCATTTGACAGAGAGAGAGAGAGAGAACACAAGCTCGGGGAGTTGCAGGAAGAGGGAGAAGCAGGCTCCCCAGTGAGCAAGGAGTCCAATGCGGGACTTGATCCTAGGACACTGGGATCATGACCTGAGCCAGAGGCAGATGCTTAAACGACTGAGCCACCCAGGCATTCCCCATTGCAGTGTAATTTATATTTCCATAATGGCTAATGGTCTTGAACGTCTTCGTATGTGTTTATGTGCCATCTGTATAATTTCTTTGAAAAAATATCTGTTCAAATATCTAGCCTATTTTCTATTACACTGTATACTTCATATGAAGTTGTAAGACATTTTTTATGTTCTAAATATAGGTCCTTTATCAGATGCAAGTTTTGCAATATTGTCTCCCAGGTTTATTTACTTAACAGAGTTCAAGGTTTTAGTTTTGATAACATCGACTATATTGATTATCTTTCTCTTATGGATTGTGTTTTTGATGCTGAGTTTGAGAAGTCTTTTCCGAGGATAACATCAGTTAAGCCGTCTCCTATGTGGTCCTTTAGAAGTTCTAAAGTGTAAGCTCTTACGTTTAAGTTCTTGGACAAGTTCAAGAGAATTTGCTTTTGTTGTAAGGTAAGAGTTGAGCTTCAGTTTCTTGCATGTGGCTGTATAATTGTTCCTCACTGTTTGTGGAAAGGATTGTCTTTTTCCCCACTGAATTTGTATCCTCACTGAATTCCGTGTATCCATTTGTCTATCTCTACACCAGTATCACGATTTTTTTTCTCGCTTTACTGAGACATCATGTAAGTTTAATGTGTACCATGTGGTAATTTGATACACATACATACTGTGAAATGTATAACAGGTTAGTTAACACATCCTTCACCTCATATAATTATCATTTCATTGTCATTGTCATTATATTAGATAATTAGAGCTCTCCTCTCATAGCAACTTTCAATTATGCAATACAGCATTGGTTACTACAAGTCACCACGCTGTGTATTAGACCCCTGGAAATTAATCCTCTTAGAACTAGAAGTTTGTATCCCTTCACCAATGTGTCTCCATATTCCCAACCCCTCAGTCCATAATAACCACCATTTCACTCCGTTTCCATGAATTCAACGTCTTTAGATCCCACATACAAGTGAGATCACAGAGTATTTGTCTTTCCGTGTCTGACTTACTTCACTCAATGCCTCCAAGTTCCATCCATGTTGTTACAAAAGTCAGGTTTTCCTTCTTTCCTGAAGCTGAATAATATCCTGTTGGATATAAATTTTCCTTTCTTTATTCATCTATCGTGAACACTTAGATCGTTTCCCTGTCTTGACTATTGCGAATCATGCTTCAGTGAATATGAGAGAGCAGCTGTCTACATGCAAATCAAAACCATAATCACTTTGAGAGAGTGATTATGGTTTTGATTTGCATGTCTCTGGTGATGAGTGATCCAAGCTCCTTTTCCTGTACTTGCTGGCCATTTTTAAGTCTCCTGTGGAAAAATACCTAGTCAAGACCTCTGCCTGTTTTAATAGGATTATTTGCTGGTTTTTCTCCTTGCTTGCTCTTGGTCTTTTCAGACATTGTATTTCTTCATGATTCAAATGGTGGGTTTTATGTTTCTAGGAATCTATCCATTTATTCTAGGTTATCCAACTGGTTGACATATAATTGCTCATATAGTCTCTAATTATTCTTTGTATTTCTGTGGTATTAATTGTAATAGCTCCTCTTCCATTTATAATTTTATATTAAAATTAATTTTATAGGGATGCCTGGGTGGCTCAGTTGGTTAAGCAGCTGCCTTCGGCTCAGGTCATGATCCCAGCGTCCTGGGATCGAGTCCCACATCAGGCTCCTTGCTCAGCAGGGAGCCTGCTTCTCCCTCTGCCTCCGTCTGCCACTCTGTCTGCCAGTGCTCACTCTCTCTCTCTCTCTCTGACAAATAAATAAAGAAAATCTTTTTTAAAAAATTAATTTTATGATTTTATGATTTGAACACTCTTTTTTTTCTTAGTAAGTCTAGCTAAAGGCTTGTCTGTTTTATCTTTTCAAAAATCAGCTCTTAGTTTCTTTGATCTTTTCTACTGTCTTTTTAGTCCCTATTTCATTTATTTCTACTCTGATCTTGTTGATCTCCTTTCTTCTCCTGACTTTAGGATTAGATTGTTCTTGTTTTTCTAGTTCCTTCAGGTATAAAGTTAGCTGGTTTATTTGAGGGTGGGTTTTTGTTTTTTGTTTTGTTTTGTTTTTTACCTAAGGTAGGCATTCATCACTATATAATTCCCTCAGTACTGCTTTGCTGCAGTAAGTTTTGCTGTGTTGTGTTTCCATTCTCATTTGTCTCAAGATATGCTTTTATTTCCCTTTTGATTTCATCGTTAAGCCATTGGCTGCTCAGGAGTGTGTTGTTTAATTTTCACATCTTTGTGAATTTTCCAGTTTTCCTCCAATTATTGATTTCTAGTTTCATTCTACTACAGTCACGAAAGGTACTTGGTATGCTTATATCCTTTTAAATTTGATGATAGTTTTTTGTGATCTCACATATGCTCTATCCTGAAGAATGTTCTATATGTGCTTCAGAAAACTATGTATTCAACCACTGTTGCATGGAATGTTCTTTATATGTATTCAGGTCATTTTGGTTTAAAAAATTGTTCAAATCCAATGTTTTCTTTATGATTTTCTGGCTCGATAACCTATCCATTGTTGAAAGTGGGGTACTGAAGTCCACTGCAATTACTGTATTGCCTATTAATTTCATATCTGTTACAATATCACACTTTCTTGACTACAGAAGGTTTAGAGTAAGTCTTGAAAGCAGGTAGAGAAGACCTAAAAAATTTCTTCTTTTTCAGTTTTTTGTAATATGTAGATCATTTGCATCTTTATATAAATTTTAGAATAATGTTTTAAATTTCCAGAAAAAGACTTCCTGTGATTTAGATTTTGATTGTGATGAATATATAAAGTAATTTAAAAAGATGACAACAATATTGTCATCTAAATCTAAACACAATATATTTCTCCAATTATTTAGGTCTTCTTTAAATTATCTTAGCACCTCATAGTGTTCCAGGTATAAGTTTCACACATCTTTTGTTAAACGTATTCCAAATTATTTCAATGCTATTTTAACGTACTTTCTAAATTTTTATTTCTGATTGCTCATTGCACATATGTAGAAATACAACTGAATTTCGTTTCATGTCATCTGAAATAAAATTAAATTTTACTGTTGCCTTTCTTATTTACATACCATTTATTTGTTATTCATTCCTATTGCACTGGCAAGTACCTCTAGTACAAGACTGAATAGAAATGGTGAAAGCAGACATCCTTCATTTGTTTCTATTCTTTGTTTTGCTTGTTTGTTTGTTTTTTATTTCTTTTCAGCATAACAGAATTCATTGTTTTTGCACCACACCCAGTGCTCCATGCAATGCGTGCCATCCATAATACCCAACTGGCTCCCCCAACCTCCCACCCCCTGCCCCCTCAAAACCCTCAGGTTGTTTTTCAGAGTCCATAATCTCTCATGGTTCATCTCCCCCTCCAATTTCCCTCAACTCCTTTCTCCTCTCCATCTCCCCATGTCCTCCATGTTACTTGTTATGCTCTGCAAATAAGTGAAACCATATGATAATTGACTCTCTCTGCTTGACTTATTTCACTCAGCATAATCTCTTCCAGTCCTGTCCATGTTGCTACAAAAGTCGCATATTCATCCTTTCTGATGGAGGCATAATACCCCATAGTGTATATGGACCACATCTTCCTTATCCATTCGTCCGTTGAAGGGCATCTTGGTTCTTTCCACAGTTTGGCGACCGTGGCCATTGCTGCTATAAACATTGGGGTACAGATGGCCCTTCTTTTCACCACATCTGTATCTTTGAGGTAAATACCCAGTAGCGCAATTGCAGGGTCATAGGGAAGCTCTATTTTTAATTTCTTAAGGAATCTCCACACTGTTCTCCGAAGTGGCTGCACCAACTTGCATTCCCACCAACAGTGTAAGAGGGTTCCCCTTTCTCCACATCCTCTCCAACACACGTTGTTTCCTGTCTTGCTAATTTTGGCCAGTCTAACTGGTATAAGGTGGTATCTCAATGTGGTTTTAATTTGAATCTCCCTGATGGCTAGTGATGATGAACATTTTTTCATGTGTCTGATAGCCATTTGTATGTCTTCATTGGAGAAGTGTCTGTTCATATCTTCTGCCCATTTTTTGATATGATTATCTGTTTTGTGTGTGTTGAGTTTGAGAAGTTCTTTATAGATC
>PISX010021468.1:0-33610 GCA_004024625.1 Mellivora capensis
AGAACAGTGTGGAGATTCCTCAAGAAGTTAAAAATAGAGCTTCCCTATGACCCTGCAATTGCACTACTGGGTATTTACCCCAAAGATACAGATGTGGTGAAAAGAAGGGCCATCTGTACCCCAATGTTTATAGCAGCAATGGCCATGGTCGCCAAACTGTGGAAAGAACCAAGATGCCCTTCCACGGACGAATGGATAAAGAAGATGTGGTCCATATACACATCCGTAACTTTTGAATCCCCCCAAATTTAACTATGAATATCTTACTATTGACTAAACATCTTCTTGATGAATTACTAGTTGATTAACACTTTTTTGGGTATGTTTTATATATTATATACTGTATTCCTACAACAAAGTAAGCTATAGAAAGGGAAATATTACTAAGAAAACCATTAGGGAGAGAAAATACATTTATAATACTGTACTGTATTTACTGAAAAGAATCCAAGTATAAGGGGACCTGTAAAGTTCAAACCCATGTTGTTCAAGGGTCAACTGTTCTGTTTTGTCATTGAGCAATTACATACCAATGACTTTCCAAGAATAAATCAATCCACTTTTGTGATGCAAATGCAGTGAGATAAAAAATTAGTTATCCACACAACTCTTATAGAGGACCTTAAGTGTAGCCCCCCCCCCCAACCCAGTCTTGGATGATAAGATGCTGAGACAGGGATAAAGGTATTTAGAAAATCAGTTCTCGCCCAGGAATGCCTGTCCCTCGATCTTATGTTCTTACAGCAAATCCTATTTATAAGAGCCAGAAAACAAATATCATTCCCCTACAGGTTCTTGAACTAATGATACCGGAAAAAGAAAAAAAAAATAATTTTCAAACTACTACCTTCATTACAAAAATGTTGCATTAGTGAATTTACAGAGAATTAGCCATATTTAATGTTAGGAAATGCTTTAAAATAGCTGTAAAATCACTATGTACAGAATTTTGTCACTGATGTCATAATGCACATATTATAAATTTAACATTTACATTTCAGTCTTATTGCCTAACTACAATTAATTCCATGCTGTCACATTATTATTAGTGACATTATCTCATCATGTTGGGGCTTTCAGAAAATTTTCCCAATGGTAATATCAGTGAATAGCTTAGCATGAAGATTTTGATATCAATATTCTTTAGTTAAGCTAATTTGCATTACTTGATTAGATTTATCCTCAGGATAAAGACAGAGTTATTTTATGTAGTGCTGTTTCAATGAATTGCACATTTTCCACAAAAACTGATTAGTAACTTTATTATTGAAAAGAAAAATTCTCAATTTCTAGCAGATTTTACACAGATTCACCCTGTAACCCTGAGAAATCTACAGGTTTGAGTGATATCACTCCAATAATATTCTAGATCCAACAACCAGATGTGTTTCCCTGAAGAGAACACCATACAGTGTTTGCTCATGATTTGTGAGCAGGTAGAGAGAGCAAACAATGAACCATAAGCATGCAGAAAGCCTACTTCCTGGGTAGTCTGTCTTCCCTAAAGAAGTCAGCTCCGAGCTGTATATCCCTGGACAGAGAGTGTGTCTGTATACTGTGGGCTCTAGATGTCTGAATGAGGAGAACTTTATTTGGGGGTTCATGTACCAACTTTATTTAGCTGCTCTAATTTTCCCAAGGCACATTATTGAAGATAATGGAGTTCTCCAGTTATTTGTTTACAGAGCAACATGGTGGCCATGTTTCCTCACACTTCTCAGCCTCCCTGGTCTCCACCCCATCTTGACCCAGAGCCTTTCATGGTTCCCTGGGCAGCTTTCTCTTTTATTCTATTCCCCATCCTATATGTTCTTGGCAGCAGTTTCTTTGCTTTCTCTCATCCAACAAGCTTCCATCTGCCTCAGCCTTCAAGAAATTTATAATCTACCACTCATTCACTTCACTACATGGGTCATTCCATTCTTAAATCATTTTATTGTTTGCTTAAGAAGGAAGGAGAGTCACAGCTGTTCTTAACCTGACTTTTTTTTTTGTATTTTTTTAAATTTTATTTTATTTTTTCGGTGTTCAAGATTCATTGTTTATGCACCACACCCAGTGCTCCATGCACTACGTGCCCTCCTTAATACCCACCACCAGGCTCACCTAACCCCCCCACTCTTCTCCTCTCCAAAACCCTCTGTTTGTTTCTCAGACTTTTTAAGAGTAGGTGTAGGTTTACAACAAAATGGAGAGGAAGGTACAGAGAATTCTCATAAACACCCTATCTCAACACATGCATAGCCTCTCCCATTATCAACAGTGTTCACAGAATGGTATTTTTTTTTTAAATAAAGGATGAACCTACACTGACATATCGTAATCAACCAAAGTTCATAGTTTGCCTTAGAATTCACTCTTGGTATTGTAATTCTATGGTTTTGGACAGAAGTATATTGACATAAATTCATCATTATGATGTCACATAGAATATATTTACTACCCTAAAATTCCTCTGTGTTCTGCTGTTCATATCTCCCCACCATATACAACAATACACACCTGCAACCATTGAGCTCCCCCACCTTTTTTTAAAGACTTTATTTATTTGAGAGACAGACAGACAGACAGAAAGATCATGGCAGTGGAGAGGCAAGGAGGGATAGGGAAAGGGAGAAGCAGACTCCCCAGTGAGCAGGGAGCCTAACACCAGGCTCTATCCCAAGACTCCAAAATCACGACCTGAGCCTAAGGCAGACACAACCAACTGAGCCACTAAGGCACCCCCATCGATCTTTTTATTGACTCCATGGTTTTGCCTTTTCCCAGAAAGTCCTACAGTTGGAGTTATACACTATGAAGCCTTTTCAGATGGGTTTCTTTCGTTTAGTAATATGCATTTAAGTTTCCTCCATATCTTTTCATGGCTAGACAGCACGTTTTCTTTTAGCACTTAATAATTCTCCATTGTGTGCATTTACCACAGTTCATTCACCCATTCCTCTACTAAAGGATATATTCATTGCTTCTAAGATTTAACAATTATAATTAAAGCTACTACAAGTGTCCATATGCAGGTTTTTTTGTGGATATAAGTTTTCATCTGCTTTGTATAAATACCCAGGAGTACAACTGCTAGATCATATGGTAAGAGTTTTTCTTTAAAGAAAGTGTCACCGTATTTCAAAATGGCTGTAACATTTCACATTGCCTCCAGCAATTAAGGAGAGTTCCTGTTGTTCCACATTCTCACCAGGGTGTGATATTGTCAGTGTTCTAGATTTTTTTTTTGTCCATTCTGATGGTATCTTATTGCCTTAATTTGCATTTCGCTGATGACATAGGATGTAGAGCACCTTTCCATATACTTATTTGCCATCTCTATATCCTTTTTGGTAAGGTGTCTGTTGAGATCCTCGGCCCATTTTTTCAGCTGATCTGTGTGTTCTCTTATTGTTGAGCTTTAAGAATTCTTTATATATTTTGGGTAACAGTCCTTTACCAGATGTGTCTTTTGCAAATATTTTCTCCCAGGCTATGTCTTGTCTCCTATTCTCTTGATATGCTCTTTTGCAGAGCCATTTTTAATTTTAATGGAGTACCGCTCAACCCATCTCTCTTTTGTGGATGTGTTTGGTGTTTTATCTAAAAAGGCCTACTCAATCCATCACAAAAATTTTCACTTGTGTTATCTTCTAGGAATTTTATAGTTTTGCCCTTTGTATTTAGAACTATGGTCCATTTTGAGTTAGTTTTTGTGAAGGATGTGAAGTCTGTCTATATTCTTTTTTTTTTCCTGCTTGTGGATATCCAGTCATTCTAGTACCATATGTTAGAAAGACTATCTTTTCTCCATTGTATTGCCTTTGCTGTTTTGTCAAAAGAAGTCTTTGACTATATTTATGTGGGTCTATTTCCAGACTCTCTATTTTGTTCCACTGGCATATCTATTTTTTTTTTTTTTTGCCAATACGAAACTGTCTTAATTAGTTTACAGTAACTGTATAGTAAAACCTAAAGCCCTCATTTTGTTTTGCCCCTTCAATCTTATTTTGGTGATATTGGGACTTTTGCCTCTCCATATAAATTTTAGAATCCATTTGTCAATATCCATAAAGTAATTTGGGGGGGGATTTTGATTAGGATTGCAATGTATCAATAGATCAAGTTGGAAAGAACTGACATCTTGAGAATATTGAGTTTTCCTATTCACAAACATGGAGTATCTCCCCATTTATTTATTTTTTAGATTTCTTTCATTAGACTTTTATTAGTTTTCCTCATAGATTTTGTACATATCTTGTTAGATTTATAATTAAGTACCTCATTTTGGGAGGTTCTAATGTAAATTTTTTAAAATCTCAATTCCACATGTTCATTTTTGCTATTTAGGAAAGCAATAGACTTTCATATATTAATCCTGTATCCTACCGCCTTGTTATAATTGCTTATTAATTCCAAAAGTTTTTCAGCATATCATTTTGAACCAAAGGACTCCTGTCCCTTTTTTTCTATCACTCTATTCTTGCCTTCGCCTTCTAGTTTCAATCTTTTCAGTTTCATTGGTTCCTATTATTACCAGTAAAACCAAAATATTTTACTTTTGCCTTATCTAAAACCCTTTACAGTATTTCTGCTTAAGTATCTTCAAGGAAAAAAGGGATCAAAATGAACAAAATGTAAATAAAATTACCAAGTTTGGGTTCAGGCTCAATAATTTCATATTAACATTTATTAGTATAAAATAACTGGGGCGCCTGGGTGGCTCAGTGGTTTAAGCCTCTGCCTTCAGCTCAGGTCATGATCTCAGGGTCCTGGGATCGAGATCGAGCCCTGAGTCAGACTCCTCTCTCTGCCTGTCTCTCTGCCAACTTGTGATCTCTGTCTGTCAAATAAATAAATAAATAAAATCTTTTTTAAAAAATAATATAAAGTACTATCTAGCAAGAAATGTACCTTTTTGTGAAAATAAGTGAAAGGCAGAGGGACTGGATGAAGGAAAGAAAAGAGGGTATGATTTTATTATTTTCAAAAATTCCTTCAAAGTTAACTACTTTTGCTACTGCAAAAAGACATATTAAGCATTACACACAGGTTTTTCCCTAAGAAGGTAATGCTGACCTTATGCATTCTATTTTAGAGTGTCCTATCAATGGGTGTACTATTACTAGCTTTCCCTTTTAGACTGACCTATTAAAGAACACTTTCAAAAGAAGCTCATTGATTTGAAATACATGGTGATCAATTTTCTAATTATCTGGGGAAGGAAACAGCACATGTAGCATTCAAGAGAACTTTATATATGCAGTGCTAAGTGAATTGGCATGTTCCATAGACATGTAACCACTGGGACTTTCTTCTATCAATTTAAAAAGCTATGCTTTCACAATGAAGCAATGAGTCTAAGGAATTTCATATGCCTTTTAATCCTGGACACAGAGAACGACATCCTCATGATTACAACAGTAAGAAAGGTTTCCATTCTCACCTATGATCCATATAGAGTCAAATCCATCTCTCTATCTCTTGCTCCTTCTTCTACCCCTCTCTCCTTCATTTTCTCTATTTCATTTTCTCTCTCCCTTCCCACTCTCTGATATTTTACTCAAATTTAGTTTATAACTGTGGGCACCTGGGTGGCTCAGTCGATTAAGTGACTCACTCTTGGTTTTGGCTCAGTTCATGATCTCAGGGTCCTGAGATCTTGAGGTCAATCCCCATGCCAGGCCCCACACTCAATGGGGAGTCTGCCTGAGATTCTCTTCCCTCTTCTTCTGCCCTTCCCCGGCTTGCATTCTTACTCTATTTCAAATAAATAAATACATATTTAAAAATATTTAGTTAAAACTGTCCAGTAAACATGGTGACTCTTTGATACATGATCTAAGGACAAAGCACATTAAATCTAATACATCATTTACCTTTAATATCAGATCCATTTAAGTAATAACTATTGATAAAATATAACCCAAAGTAGCTATAAAGATAAAACTTACAAGAAAATGTTAGGAGTATATAAAATAGATCTCAATGGTCCAGGTAAAATATAACTGATATTCCTTATCACCTTTCATGATTCAAGGTTGTCATAGTTCCATAAATTATGACAATTAAATGTATATTTCACATCTTCATTGTATTCTTCATAAGCAAGGCCTAATTCATTTCTCCCCCAAATAATCCTTTCAGTAAGTACAAGAACAGTCATTCAGTCTTTATTCAGTAGTTGGAATTATCTGTGTCTCATGAAGAGAAAACCAGAAAATGTAATTAGACCTCTTATGGACCTCATCCTCTTCCCTTGTTGCTGCTACCATGTGATGTAATTTTGAAAATAAATGATCTTTTATTTTTATTCTTTAACATGGTGGAATGCAACTTAGAATATTTATTAAAAATTTTGACACACCACCAGGGCACCTGGATGATGCAGTCAGTTAAGTCTCTGATTCTTGGTTTCCTCTCAGGTTCTGAGCTCAGGGTCGTGAGACAGAACCCCACACAGGGCTCCGTGCTCAGCGCACAGTCTGCTTGAGATTCTCTCTCCTCTCCCTCTCCTTCTGCCCCTCCTACTCGTGCTCTCACTCTCGCTCTAAAATAGATAAATCTTGAAAAAAATTTTAGTACACTAAAAATCCTTCAGTACTTTATCCTTGTTTACAATTCTAAAATAAATAAAATTTTAAGAAAATGAAAGCACCCTGGTATCAATCAAAAGATAAAGTGTTAAAAGAACTGGAGTACAGCCATAATGTGTAATACTATATTTCACATTAAGAGAACTATATATAGAAAGACAGATGGACAGATCACCATGTGCACATACCAAATGTGTGTGTGTTTGTGTGTGTGTATAAAGATTATTAAGAGGGGCGCCTGGGTGGCTCAGTTGGTTAAGTGTCCTGGGATTAAGTGCATCGGGCTCCCTGCTCACTGGGGAGTCTGCTTCTCCCCCTCTCTCTACCTCTGCCTCATCTCCCAGCTTGAGCTCTCTCTCTCAAATAAATAAATCTTTTTTTTTAAAAAGATCATCAAGAACAATTGGATTGTTCAAATTGTTCAAATATTGGATATGTAATCTATAGGCTATATTATTGAGATTGCAAAAGTCCAAAGTTCCAAAAATGGATCGAAAGATTCCAATTTTCCAAAGAGTATCAATACATACTTCTAAGTAATAGAAGTAATTGCAAAATTAGACATGCAGAATGTGACTATGTCAAAATGAAAGAGAAGTAGGAAAAGCAAAAGTGTAACTCTTCTGGTGGGAAGCAGTAACTTAGGACAGACCAGCCTTCCACTGAGAATAAATAGAAAAGCCAGAGTTAAAAATGCAGAGTGAATTACACGTAATGTACAGAGTTGATGTGTATGAAGGCAGTAGAGAGGTGCCAGGACAAGTAGAGAGTTAAGGGAAAACGTGGACACTGGCCAGAGTTGACTCTACAGCTGCTTCTCCTGCAAAGCAATTGCCAGTTGGGAGCACAGACACAAGGGTCAGAATCAGGGCTTGACCCCATCAAGGGGCTACTGTCAGAGAAGCTCTGGCAGAGACTCCAACAGTCCCAGTCCAGTAGCCCGCCTTCTCCCCCTGTCATCTGCCATATCTAGGGGTGAGTGGGGTGGCACAATGGATTCTTTAGCAAAAACCCTTTGAAAAGCAGAATGGGGTTTTCAGTGGTTTCATGAGACCAAGTTGAAATTTAGCGGCCCACGGTGGGAAAGGACTCTAGAAAATCCTTCAATTTCTCAGATGCAAATCCTAGAGAACCAGGGTCAATCAAGAGGGGGACAGAGCCTTACCAAAGCCATGACCCAGTCCACAACCAGTACAAGAGAGGGCACAGCAAGTCACTCTCAAATACATCTTTGTTCTGTGTGTGATTACTTGAGTGGCAAGACAGGTAGACACCTGTGATTCTGGGCTAGGGTGTAACAGGATGTTTTCTGGGTTGCTTTACCTCCAGCAGTAGAACAGGCTGCTTCTCTTGCCTCATCACACCATCAGGAGGAAAGAACAACCATCCCTACAGCCTGGGAGCAAATGACCAGATTATCCTCTTTTCCAAATATGCACAAGGCATCTTAGAATGTTGACCCTATCTCAAAAACGTGACCGTGACATGCCTCTAGCTTGCTGAGAGGGATGGGATTTTAGGACAAGACCTTTTGGAGCACCTTCAACGCAGTATATGACTTCTGTGTCTGCTCACACTGACAGTCAGAAATAACACAAATTTAGATGAAGATGCTTGATCACAATGAGAATTTCAAGAGGCTATGCTTTCCAAAATAAGGGGTCTAGTCCTTAGGGGTGAGATATTCTTATCCTTATTTCATTGATGGTGACATTAAGTTTTAGAAAGATGAAGAAAGATGCATAAGATAATACAGCCACTGGTAGGTCTGGGAGTCAAACTCTGGTCTGATTTCAAAATCATACGTTTTCTGTTACAAAACAGGGTCTCAGAAACCTGCCGATACTGTCATCATTGTTTAAAGCATTGGAAATGATAAGAATTTTAGTCACACCCATGTTCAAAACTTAGTACCAAACCTGTAAAGCAGGGTGAGTAACTAAGTCTGTGCCTGGAATGTAAGTCAGTAAGAAGAAAAAGTGAAATTTAACACTGAGAACGAAGAGGGGCATTTGCAAAGAGGAGGGAGGCTCAGAATGGGGAGGAAGGGTTTGATGTAACATGAATCATTTAGAATAGGCGGCATTATGTTGAGTAACAAACGATCCCCCAAAACTCAGAGGTTTAAAACCACAAAAGTTTATTTTTTCCCTACACTATAGCTGAGAGTCAGTGTGGGTCTAATCATCTTTCCAGGGACCAGGAAAATCCAGCAGCCACTACCTTGATATATTCTGGCCACCAAGACAAGGGTTAAGAGAGCTTGAGAACACATCTGCAGTATGAACAAACACATCTCCCAAGCACATTCAGTTGGCTAAAATAAGTCCTCTGAACACCTCTAACTGCAAGCATGGGTGCAGGAAGGGGTGGTGGAGTGTGGTCTTCCCAGGAGCCTGCAAGGAGAGAAAGCCAGAATCTCTAGAATATCTGTGAACAGTCCTAATGGTCCCCATATAAGGAAAACTCATTTGAGTGTTGCTTTTATTACCACTAACGAGATCCAAACCACCAACTACACCACATACATAATAAGAAGGAAAGTTGTCATTTACTGAGTTCCTAATAAGCAGAAAGAATACCCCTGAGTCCTTTTTTAAAAAGTTCAGTATGATTTTCCCTACATCTCAGAAAGAAATGTGAGATTCTGGAAGTTTCAGTGAAGGTTTCAGGTTCAAGATTGTATACCAAGAACATGCATTTAGCTTCTATCCCTTCTAAAGTCTTCCATATGAAAGCAAAGAACAAAAGCAAATAAATTTATAACCAGGCCATGAAAAGGAGAGATAGATGGTGGAAGAGAGATTTGTTGCATTTCTTAAACAAAAGAAGAACTGATAAAACAGAGTAGAAGGGAGGGCTCCTAAGAGCCTGAATATTCAGGCATGGAGGTGGGAGTGGAAAGAATGACAGAGCAGCATGACTCATTGGAGATAAATCTAGGGAACAGCTTTGTCAAGACCACCCAGAAACCTCACCCACCACCATACCTGCAAATCACCTGGCACAGCTGATCACACGCAACTCCTGGGATTCTGCCTTCTGAATCGATTGAATGATTATCTAGAGGAGGGCTAGTGTCTCTCTTGTGAGTATCCATTTCCCTCTCTCTTCTGCTGTGGGGCTGCTCCAGCCCACCTGCCCCTCAGCCCCATGCTCTCAAGTGGAGCCTGCATGTCATGGAAGGGGGCTAGTCCCCTGGAAGGGTGCGGTAGGCTGAGGCTGAGTCTTTACGTCACCATCACCACTGTAATAAAACGATAGCTAACATCCTTTGTGTGTGGAGGCTAAACAAGTGCTAACCTTGGTTTCTGCCAGATTATGGAACCACTTGGGACATAGAACATGGAGTCAGTCTGACAAGAGAGCAAAACATTAACTTTATGAATAAAAAAGCAACTGGGAAACCTGAGTTAGGTCTCCAGCATCCATGGGCCTGGCTATAGTACACCCCAGAATCAGGAAGGTCTGCCAACCTGGTTATGGCAGGACCAGTCCCTGGGGCCGGCCCCTCTTCCCAGAGAGCAGAGCAAAATGCATGCTCTCTACAGGTTGGCTGGCCCCAAAGAACAAAGAGAAAGGAAGGAGATGAACTATGTATCACTCTCCCTCCTCACAAAGTCACCAATCGGACTCGTCACCAGTCCCCTTTGAGGATAAGACCCCTGAATGCTATACACGTGGAAGCTTCTCCAAATGAAACAAAAACTAGAGAAGAGGCTTCTACCTGTAACACCTTAACAGTCAGCCTCCAAATAGAGAAACAAAACCATCTGAACTTCTTATTAACGAGGGCACTTAATACAGGGACCTGGTTTCAGAGGAGACAGAAGTGTCCGAACAGCCAACCAAGGAATAATCAGACAACAAATTAGCAATCTCGGGAGGTCACTGCCACCCACACAAAAATGAGGTGGTGCTATTGGAACCTGCGGGTCTCCTACCCAGAAGAATCTGAAAGCACAGATTCATCACCTTTGGGGCTGAAGCCAAGGAAAGACAGAACTGTCAGAAGTGCACCTGACTTAGAAAGGGGGGAGGAGAAACACCTGGCTTCTCGCTGGCTTCTCTCTCCAGCTAGAAACCGGCAGACACACAGCTCTGGGAGCACAGACTGAAGAGGCTGGCTAAGCCTCAAAGGGAGAGTAAGGATGGGCCTCAGGACAGACAAGTCACGAGTGGGCACAACCACTGATGTTTACTTGCACACTTGGTCTGTACCAGGCACTAAATGCGCTAAATATTTACATAGGTCACCTCATTTAATTCTTACAGCAAGTCTATATGGTATTTACTGCCATGATTCCATTGGATAGGCAAGAAGCTTATCAGACCAAAGAACTAATATAAATAATAAAATGAGTAACAATCAGGGAGAGTAGTTTTGTGGGGTAATCAACAGATAACATTTACAATTGACAAATGGAGACCTAAATGTATAATAATACCATAAGTGGATCCTGGAGGAAACTGGAAGAACTAAACCAAGAAGTAGTTAAGAGGATCATCTCTGTGCCACACGACTAGGATGGGGGTAGGAGATTTTTGCTATTTTATTTTAGAATTCGCTAACATATTTAAATTTTTGCCAAATTCCCAAACAAGAGAGGGAAAGAAAGCTAACTGGCAGAGCCAATGTCATAGAACTCTTAACATTCATGCTTTTACTTTACATTGCACTGTTTGCACCCCAGGATTGACATGTAAATAATTTCTCAGCCACAGAAACCAGTCCCACCTGTGACCCTGTGATACACTTCCTGGACAATCAGTCCACATGACTGGAAATCCTGGAGAAAGGAAAAATTGTCTGGGATCTCAAGGGCCAAATAGTGTGCTGCTTTGTGATTCATCGCACAGAACAGCCATCAAGCACTTCTTCCTCTACTGAACTAAGTATGTGAAGGATGCTGATTGCTACACGACCAACAGCTACAGCGCGGCGGTGTTAGCACGGATTTTGATAGTTGATTAGTTACTCGGAGGCACTGCTGGCAAAGTTTCTCTGTGATGGGCTTAAATGACTGAGCTTTTCATGTGTGAAGTGTGTACAAGATAAATAGTTATCAGGTGTTGTGATTGGTTTTATGGAATATCTCTAGTCAGTGATAAGGCAATTGACATAAAATTATTTTATAAACCTGAAAGGCACTCTTTCTTCACCTCAATGAACACCTGCTGCAACTCAACAACATCTCATTGTAACAGCCAAACACAACATCATCAAAGTGAAGTTGACTCCTCCTCCAGGGGCTCATTTAATTACCCCCAGGAAATGGAGACTATACTGCTTAAAATCCTATGTGATCTAGCCTCCCACCTTACAGTTTTCAGCAAAACAGAATTATGACTTCACCTTAATATTTCTTTTCTTCTTCCCTCAAGCCTGGTGAGGACATGGTTCTTTTGTTGGGAGACAGAGTCAAGCATAATAATTCAACTGGGTTGCAGGAGGAGAGGTGGCCAGTGTTAGGGAGTTGTCTCCCACCTGGGTTGGTCTCAGAGCCCGAGATGCATGGGAAGTTCCTACCGGTTCTCCTCGAGGACAGAGTAGGAAAAGTGCTTAGAACCTGGAAGCAGGTCTGGCTTCTTGGGCAAGCAACCCACAAAATCACACTGGGTCCCGACTCAGAGGGACCCTGCATTTGACATAAATGCCTCTGCTATCAGCAACTTGAAATTCTCACTATCTTTATTAGGGGCCTTGCATTTTTGTTTTCACTGGGCTCCACAAATTATGTAGCTGGTCCTGCACTGAGGACAAAGCCAAGACCCTGGGGCAGGATTGAGGGGGCTACGGGTAGGGATGAAAAAAAGAAAAAGAACAGAAAAAGACAAGACCCCAGGACACCCAAATTAAGGTGAATTTATTTGGACTGAAAGGAGACACAAAAGAAAAAGAAAACTGTTTTGCATTATCTCGTGGATGGATATAAGTCTATCCCCACAGGCTTGTTTATCCTAATATTGGATCCATAACAGTGGGTGTAGGTTATCTTAGCTCCTATTAACTAGCCTATCAATTCTTCCTTCAGTTGAAGAATTCACATTTGGTCTTCTTTAGATGATTTTATTATTATCTTACTTCATATTATTTTTCCCTGTTTTTGTTATTTGGTTGCCTGACCTTCTTTGCCAATATATCATTTGACATAATTGACCTAAATTTATTTGACAATAATCCACACGTAACTTAGAATTTCTACTATATTTTTTTCACTCCATTAATGATTACTTTCTCCAGCACTTAAAATCAGACACATCAGTCCAGTTCAAAATGATAACTAAAAGGATTCTGAACTCATCTCCTTCTATGGAAACATCGCAACCCTGGTGCAGCAATCCACAACTGGAAGGGAACTCACAACCCTGAGCTTCTCCCTAAAGAGTGAAGGGTTTGAATCCCATATCTGATACCCCAACTTTTAAGATCTGTAATTGAGAGATGAGACCCCAAAACACCCAGCTTTGAAAACTAACAGTGCTTCTGTCCACGAGATCCACAATGGTATACTGAAATGAGGAACAGTTCTGTGTGTGGGTTTTTGGTTTTTTTTTTTTAAAGTAGGCTCCAAGCCCAGCATGGAGCTCCACCCAGGGCTTGAACTCATGACCCAAAGATCAAGATGTGAGCTGAGATCAAGAGTCAGACTAACTGACTGAGCCACCCAGGAACCCTGAGAAACAGTTCTTACAGAGTTCCCACAGACTCACCCACCAGGACTCAGCACAGAGGCAGCCAACTGAAAAGCTCCCAACTCTTCTGTGAAAGAGGCCTGCTGGCTTATCTTAAAACTTGGGCTTGAGGGGCAGGCATCTAACTGAACACACATGCAGGGGTTTCCCGAGAGACTCTCAAAAGCCTGAAGCCTGCAGGAGCTGTTTTCACACCTTCCAGCTACCTGACTCCAGACCGCTGGTATCCCCAACAAGGGAGCTCGTATGCTCCTATGGTGCCCCAATTTGGGGGGCTGTTATCCAGGGACTCCAGTGGACTGCCTGGCTCTCGTGGCCAGCAGGGCTTATAGTCATGGGTCCCACAGGACTGAAACACCTGGGGAAAACACCTCTGTCCACCCCAGGGCACACCATGGAGACAACAGACTGGAATTCATCCCCAGTCTTCCTATGAAAGAGGCGCATTACCTTCTTTTCACTGGTGTGACCAGAGTGGCAGGCTTCCTATTACACACACATTTCAGGGCAGGCTACAGTCCTCTCCAGAACACAGGGAGACCAGGGGTACCATCTTTTTTTTTTTTTTTTTTTTTTTTACCTTTCTGATATATAATTTTTTATTTCATTTCTTTTCAGCGTAACAGAATTCATAGTTTTTGCACCACACCCAGTGCTCCATGCAATGTGTGCCCTCCATAATACCCACCACCTGGCTCCCCCAACCTCCCACCCTCTGCCCCTTCAAAACCCTCAGGTTGTTTTTCAGAATCCATAGTCCCTCATGGTTCATCTCCCCCTCCAATTTGGTACCCTCTGCTGTCCCATTCCAGGTCCTCAGTGTCTCTAAGAAAAGAGCATCTGTAGGAAACTGGTTCAGTGGGTGAGAACTAAGCAAACTGAGAGAAACAGAAGAAAATACTGGTGACAGAACTTTCTGGAGGTGTTCAGACCTCTGGTGTCAGATACTCTGAAAGTCCATCTGTATCTCAACACTTCATGACATCGTCGTTCAACCTTTCGTTCAAATATATGAAATGTCCAAATATGTTTACAGTAAATGCATCCCTTTTTCAAAGTTTGAGTTGAGATTTATCATTTGTAACCTAAATTATCATAACTTTACAAGGACTAAAATGTTAGCATTCTCTTACCTCACAATATGCGATGTTTGTGATAAAACATTTAATTTATAGCACACTTGTCTAACAGCCGGAGTATCCAAGCAAAATGTAGGATCCTCAAGAAAGAACTCCATTTTAGAAAAGTGACCCATGTAATCTTTTCTCCTATGTAAGTCCTGCACAATGTCAAAGTAATATTATCACAAATGCTACTGATATGTGTCCCTCAGAAGCTAGAAACAGCACAGAATTTCAAAGCTAAATTCTCAAGTTATATTTTTGTCCGGTTTTTCTTTACCCACAAACTGTCTATACATATAAGCTCATATTGTTTGAAGAACCACAGAATACACAGAAACACACACACACAGACACACACAAGTGCCAATCACTTTAAAATTATTTTAAGAAAGCAGAAAATCTTGGAACTTTTTGAGCCTGTGTCACACTTTAGCTAGATCTTGTTTTGTAGCTGAGAAATCTTGTGGGAGGGCTTAGTTGCCAAGGTGAAAAGGACGCTGGTCTCTGCAAGCCACAGGTTACTTACCAGAACCCTATGCGTGTCCATCAGGAAAGAGAAGGGGAGACAGTTGGGCCTTCTTGGTAACAGCCGCTCATGTGACAGCCCCAGAGGGACTTTCACAGCTGCCAACATCAAGGCTCATGGATTCCGTCAAGGAATTAATACTGTCATGAAAAAATATGCTTTATAATTTTTATAGCTTGGCATCCATATCCTTTGACAGACCATCTGCCCTATCCCATTCTCTCCCCTTCTCCCTACACTCTGCTCTCTGTGACACCAGCTGCATTTAGAGACAAATTGAAGAGGAAAATGCAGACAACTGGAGTTTCTTTCTGTTTGCATGGCAACGTTTCTGAGGTGACTAAGATTTCAGTGATTTTAATGCAGATGAAAGGAAATGGGAATGATTTTATCAGAATGCAGAGAGAGAATCTTAGCAGTACTGAGATAGGGAAACAGAAGCATTCCATAAAAACCCGCTCTTTGCTCCTTTTCCTGCTTCTGTTCTTGCTAGAACTTGCACCCTCACTTTATACATGCTGTGTAAGGCAAATTGTGTATGTCCTCCTCATGAGGGACACGGAGTCAGTGATTTCTCCAGAATAGAGAAAATCTAAGGAAGGATCAGGTGAGAGCGACCTGAAGAAGTTACAGACCATCAGAGCTAGCCATCTCCACAGCAAGCCCCCTGGATCCAAAGAGTTACACCCATCTTTGTTCTCATGGCTCCTGGATGCCTGAGGAGACACATACACCAGACCATGACCCTCACTAAAAACCCCAGACCTCACACAAAGACTCCCTCCTTTCCTTTCTAAGTCTCCATCTGTACCTGCACTCTCTCTATACCCTGAATAAAGTGCTCTCACCTCCTGCTGGTTCACATTTGACTTCTATCCTGTGTGCAACCAGAGACCCTCTTGGCTGGTCCTATGGGACCCCCTGATCCTACAGGCATCAGTATAAACCTCCCACACCAACCCTCACAGGACCCTCCCAGGGAATGCTATGCCTGGAAGCAGAGTAGAATAATCTAGCTCTGCCCTCCCCATCTGTCTCCCGATTCAGGTGAGATTATCAGTTGGCCTCAATTGAAGCAGCAGATATATCTTTTAGGAACTGATTCAAAGCCATTTTATTTTATTCAGAGTATTGCATTTTTCTAAAACCTGACAAAAGCTGTTTTTTTCTTTTTTCTTTTTTTTTTCTTTTTCTGGGGGAGAAGAAAAGCCAATTTAAATTGGGCACTTTTGTGAAAGTGCATTTTCTCAAAAGCAACTTCTCTGATAGGACATGTGGGGAGACGACAATCCTTGGCCTTCTGGCTGGTGGCAGGTGGGACCCAGGGTGGATGTAGAAGGTTGATAACTTGCGTTTTATCTAATTAGCTAAGAGGGTTTTTCATAATGTTATTGAACACATGAAAACTGCTGCTATTATGAATTCTTCAGTACTATGAACATATAGGGAATGAAAGAGCTAAAAAAAGAAATCCAGCACACACACACACACACACACACACACCCCACACACAATAAAAATTCACTGATAGTTTACAACTCTGAAAACACATCACATCGCTCAGGGCCTCCTTCCCAATCTGTTTACACTGAACATTGATCACAAGTTCTTTATGTTTCCTGAGGCAGACAAGAGTTTTGTAAATGGATACAGCTTATTTGCTATCCCCAGTGTAATGAATAAAGCATCTCTCATAACCGACTGGTTCAAATAATGATTTGGGGAAGGAAAACAGTGTTTCCACAAAGATACAGTCTTCCTGCTGTGTATCGCTCCAAATGGAGGGCATCACCTGTGTTTAAACAGACGGTGGAGCTTCCTCAGCCTGCTGATATCCATCTCTCTCTTCCCTAAAGGATCTTAATCTTAGTCTCAGCCTTCCCCTCTCCCCACCCCAGGAGCCTCCTCAACTCTTCCCTCTCCAGGAACTTGTTTCATTTTTCCTTCTAGATAACATCTACCTCAGCTTATAAAAACTTTCCCCTGTCTTCAGTGCATTTCTTCTCATCCTTATTTTCAATCTGCTCACACGGTGCATTAACTCATGGAGTTCCTTATCCTCTGACTGACCCTCTGCCTACATTCTGTGCTCTGTCTACACTAACACTCCTTTCTCTCCCTGCTCATCTAACACACGCACTTGTTTTATGGGTGTGAGGAAAAAACTCAGATAAATGGACTTCAAGGTTGAAAAGCATAATACAAAAAACTACAAGGAAAAACTATATTTTATTTGGTTCTCCAACACCTAGAACCACCACTCGATTAAAATAAGCGCTCAGTGATTTTATACGGTGTCTTTAACAATGGGTGTCTTGTTCAGAGAATGACCTGGGAAAAAGTTGGCCCATGACAGGCCTGGTTTATAGCTGTTGTCCCAACATGACCACGAATAGTTTCCCTCTCACTTTCAAAAATGAAAAGTGCCAGGAGACCTGGGTGGCTCAGTCAGTTTAGTAGTGGACTCCTGATTTTGGTTCAGGTCATGGTCTCAGGATCCCGGAATCGAGCCCCAAACTGGGGTCTGTGCTCAGTCAGAGGGGAGTCTGCTTGAGGATTCTCCCTCTCCTTCTACCCCTCTCTCCTCTCTCCCAGATAAATAAATCATTTTTTAAAATTTTTTAAATTTATTTCTTTGTCAGAGAGAGAGAGGGAGAGAGAGAGAGTGAGCACAGGCAGACAGAGTGGCAGGCAGAGGCAGAGGGAGAAGCAGGCTCCCTACCGAGCAAGGAGCCCGGTGTGGGACTCGATCCCAGGACGCTGGGATCAAGACCTGAGCTGAAGGCAGACACTTAACCAACTGAGCCTCCCAGGCGTCCCAATAAATCTTTTTTTAAAAAATGAAGAGTGCATGGGACGCCTGGGTGGCTCAGTTGGTTGGATGACTGCCTTCAGCTCAGGTCATGATCCCGGAGTTCCGGGATCGAGTCCCGCATCGGGCTCCCAGTTCCACAGGGAGTCTGCTTCTCCCTCTGACCTTCTCCTCGCTCATGCTCTGTCTGTCTCTCAAATAAATAAATAAAATTTTTATTAAAAAAAATGAAGAGTGCCCTCTCTGCTATAGGTTTGAACAATAAGTTTTTTGATCACCCTACCTATGAGCATACCATATATAGTCCCAAAAGGACCTAAAATCCTTAAGGAGATATGTATTTTATTTCCTGCTGGAACTATTAGAAATATAACAAAAGCATATTTGCTTTATTATAAAGCAAATAAAGGGGAAAATGGAATAATTTTTAAAAATTTGATTAATCTAAAAATAAGTCAAGGGGTGCTGGGCTGGCTCAGTAGGTAGAATGTACAACTCTTGATTTGGGGGTTGTGAGTTCGAGCCCCATGTTGGATATAGAGATGAGTTAAAAATAAAGTCTTTAAAAATAAATAAGTAAATAAATAAATAAAAATTAGTCAAGAAACAAGAGGGAAGAAGAATAAAAACAGATGGGACAAATATAAAAGAAATAATATATAATAGATATAAACCTAAATGCACAAGTATGTTTTTAAATATAAATGTTTAAGTGTCCCAATTAAAAAAACTCTCAGAACAGATATTTTTTCAATCCCACTATATACTGCAAGCAAGAGAGACTCAGAAAGTTTGAAAGCAGAAACAAGCCAGGGGGTATATTATGTGAACACTCACCAAAAGAAAGCTGACATGGACCCTACTAACATTCAGACCTGTGGACTTGAAATGAAGACACAATAACTAGGTTAAAAAAGGCACATTTCCTAAAGATAAGAGGTCAATGCTAAATAAATGTAACAATCTGAAATTGATACTCACCTGATAACATAGCCTAAAGATATATAAAGTCAAACATATCAAAACCCCAAGAAATGGAAAAAGCCACATTTACAGAGATGTTAACATGACTCCCTCAATGACTGATAACAATAAATCAGAAGGGACACAGAAAAACTGAACAACACAATTGACAAACTTGCCATGACTGGCAAACACAGGGCAGAACAGCCAATGGGTGTAAAATACATGCTCTATTAACCTGCACATGGAACATCTGCTGAAACTGGCCACTGACTAGGACTGAAGCAAATCTCAAAAAATTTCAGAATATTGAAATCTCATAGATTATATTTTTCAGCCATAGCGGAAACATTAATAAAACATAGGAGACATTAATAAAAAGCTAGAAAATTTCCAAATACTTAGAAAGTAATGATCTCAAATAATCCATGGGTCAAAGGAAAAATCACAATGAAAATAAGAAGATATTTCCAACTAAATGTTAAGGTAAAAAAGACACATATCAAAACTGTGGCCTGCAGCTGAACCCATACTTATGGAAAAGTTGTAACCTTGAATAAATATATTTGCAGGGAAGAAAGACTGAAAAAAAATGTACTCATAATCCATCTCAAGAAGCTACAAAATAAATAGCAAATTACAAGTAAGGACTGTAGAATTAGGAAAAGAAGAAAGAAAATAAGTCGAAATGGAAAACAAACATAAAACAGGGAAAAATCTAAAAGTAGTTTCTTTGAAAGTATTTATAAAATGCATAAACTCCAACAGGACTAATCAAGAAAAAGAGAGAAAGCATCAATAATTAGTATCAGGAATGAGAAAGGGGACATTAGTAACACCTAAAAGACATTTAAAAAATAAGAAAGAGTGCCTGGGTGGCTCAGTCAGTTAAGCCTCCAACGATTGATTTTGGTTCAGGTCATGATCTCATTGTCATGGGGACTGAGCCCCACGTAGGGACTCTGCACTCAGCACGGAGTCTGCTTGAAGCTTCTCTCCCTCTCCCCGCTACTCACTCTGTTTCACTCTCTTTTTGCGTCTCTCTAAAATAAATAAATAAATATTTTTTAAAAAATAAGAAAAGGGGACAACTTTTCATTATAGCAGAATTCCATGTAATATATGCAGATAGTGTTCCCATAAAAGGTGGACCTTAATTCCTCTCCTCTTGAGTGTGAGCAGGTCTTAGTGATGCAATTCCAAAGAACAGAGTATGACAATGGAAAGAAGTAATTCTACACTGGAGAAGCCTGGCCGACACAAGGTGATTAGACCATAATTACAAAAATGGTTCACAGATTAACACAAATCTGTTATTTAGCAAAGAGAAGATTCAAAAACCATGCCTGTCCCTCTATGGCAAATATATTTCTGTGGATTATTAATTTGCCTCCCACCAAAAGAATATTTGCTTTGCTTTAATGTCCCCACTTCTTTGCTCTTCTTTTTCTTCCATCCCTTGTAATCCTATAGAATGGAAACATAAATATCTGGAAACACAGTATCTGGAAAATGATTGCAGTAGATTACAAAGATGGCCCCATGTGCTTCGCATTCTTCCATATTCTTTTCTTTGCAGTGTGATGCTTGCAGTTTCTCTCATCAAGGATTGGACTGAGTGCTCTTCCCCTAAGTCTGGACTTGGTCATTATCTTGCCTCAGCCAATGGGACAATAGGAAATTCAAGCAGAGACTTGGAACTTTGAGATAGCCAAGTGAAAAGTCCAAGGTAGGCTGCTGAAGGATAAGAGCCACTTAGAACAGAGATAAACTGTCTTATCAGAGGTTCTTCCCAGATCAACCCGTCTGCCAAGCATCACACATGTGGGTGAGGCCACTGCAGACCACCCAGCCCCTGCTGGGCCAGCCCACACTGGAAGAATCACTGGAGGAACTCACAGAGTCATGAGAAATAGTAAATGTTCTTTCAAGTCACTAAGTTTTGGGATGCACTGTTATGCACTGGAAGTTAAAGGATACAATTATCTTTTCTGCTTTTTATCCCTTCTGAGATAGTCACCGCCCCCCCCAAATCTATATACTTAATGACCAGATTCCCACTGCCATTACTCTCTGAATCCTGTTAAGGGGTTCTCCACCACACATCTGGAAGTAGAGTGTACCTCAGAATCTAGGCCCAACCTTGACCCTAGTGTTGACATAGCCCTAGGGTAATTAAGCACATGGCCAACAGTGAGTCCCACCTGCCCCTGATCCGGGACTTCTGGTTCTTAAAGCTGCCAGGTTGTGCCCCTGAAATAGTCCATGCTTGAATCCATTTAATTAAGTTTCCTAAATATATACCCATGCTAAGAATGGTACCTGAGAGGTAGAGACAAAGAAGAATAAGACAACCTTGCTCTCAAGAAAGTGTAGTGCAGGGGAGACAGACAAGCCAAGAGGGAACACGACACACTGCCATGTCTAGTAGACAGCACTAGTGAACTGGTACCTCAGTTCTCCCCTAATGCACATTTGCCTCATTGCCTGAGACTGCCTGGTGTCTCCAAAAACCAGGCTATTGTTTCTGTGAAACTGTAGTTTCTCTTTCTCAAGCTGCTCATCTGTCTGCCTGAGTGTTCACCAGTTGCTTGTTCTTTGAGTCTTTAGAGTCACAAATCTCCCCAGGTCCCAGCTTGGATAGAGGCCTTGGATAAGATTAGCCCAGCTGCTCTCCTCATCAAGATGTGATTTGTTGATCTCAGACCCACCTGTTGTCACATCCCTGTCAATGTCTCCCCTCTTGTCTCTGTCCCCCTGCTCCACGGTGTGACCACACCAGTGTTTATGCAGCCCCATATGTCTTCCTGGACAGGTGGTTATCCCTTTCATGGACAATGCTGATCCTACCCCATCAACTCTCCTCCTGGCCCTAATCGTGCTACTTTGGATTCCCCACCACCACCTGTTCCGTGCTCTTACTAATTTAGCATGCTTCCTACTATCTCCTGTTCTCCATTCCACCATTTTCCCCTGCTTTTGGCATCATCACTTGTCTCATAATGAATCTGATTATAGTAAATGTCCAAACTAGAAAATCTAAACCCAAATTAATTGTGCAGAATAACTGAATCAGTTTACATTGATCAAAATCATCCCTTAGCATGTATTTATAAGAGAATAGACAATTTTAGTTAATACAAAATTTTTAAGTTTTCTAAATAACAAGAAGGTATGGGAGAGTCATCAACATCTCAATGACAAATTCCTTGGAAATATTTTAAAGGATACTAGCAGATAGGAAAGACATGGAATCTGGTTCCATTACTGTTGCCTTTTCCCTTAGCAGTGAACCTGGGGAACAAGAGTTATTTAATTCACTGCCTTAGAAACTCCTAATCCTTCCCCTGCTCTAGGAGACCTGATTAAAACAAAGGCAGGAAACAAAGCCCAGACAATCAGCAGAATATGTCCTGCCAGAACAAACAAACAACAATAATAAAAGGATCCAACAACTGATGAAAACCAGGGCTGTCGTTTAGTCTAAAAACAACCTTGGATTGACATTGAACCTCTGTGTAGAACTCAGGTTATTCTGCTGGGGATCCCTGTGCCCACAAAACTCCCTCATCAATCACCCTTAGCCTGCATAATCTCGTTTTTTTCTCCTAGTAGCATATGTAAGTAAAACTAAACCTTCCCTGAAGGCAAGACTAATGACTAGCCCATTAAAATGACACTGTTTGTCCTAAACAAACAGTGGACAGGGTATCTACAATTCTGCATGAAATGACAGTGATGTATTTTTAAATAGCTTGGATGCTACTAAGATCATGACTGGTCTGTATTTAATAACTCTAAATGTTAAATGTAGTCCAGACTCCCTGGAAACCAATTTAAATTGGCAAGGAAAAAAATGTCAGGGTTAGAAATGACTGGTTTGGGGATATTATGTTTAACTTCTGCTGATAGCTGAATAAGAAATTTGCCAGGGCTCAAGCACTGGCTAGACCTGAAGCAAGAGAAGAAAGCCATGAAAATATTGTGAAGCTCTTGGCAGAAGTGGAAAACGGTATTTGGGGGCAAGACGTGAGTTGGGTTTGTCATGTAAGCCAGAGATGTTAGCTACCCTTGAGGTAACTTCTGAGAGTTGACCTGAATTCAAAACCATTGAAGTCAAAACCACTCACTAGGAGTTCCACTTGGAGTCCATGAGCCCCCCTCCCTCTCTCCCCTCCACACCATGCACATCTGGGCTGGTGGTCACCATCACCAGCTCCACAAGAAATGTTTTAGATTTACTGATAACCTACATTCACAGGAAGGGATGGAACTAGCCATCTCTCTGGCTCCACATCCACCAGTTTCTCTTTCTCTTCCAAAACGCATCCTTCCTCTGAAGCCTCAGAAGAGCAACCTCCCAGACCCACATGCTGATCAACTCTACACACCCCCTGGGGTTCCCTCTCCTAAACCAAGTACTCACTGGGGAAATTTTACAAACAGACATAGTTTCTTCTCTAAAATGAGTATGGGTGTTTTTCTTGCTCCCACTGAATTATATTGACTTTCATCTTTGGAGTGTGTTGAAGGGTGCCATTTATGTTCTCAATTTTCTTTTCTCTATTATTGCTGCTGCTGCTGTCAGTAGTAGTACCTTACTTCTCTTACTTAACATTTCAACAGTCTTATTGAGTTTATGATTGATATAAAAGAACTGCACATATTTAATGTGTACAATTTGATGACCTTGGACATAATGCAAATGCCCAGGATGCCATCATCATAATTAAGGTAATGGATAAATCCAGAAGCTCCCAAAGTTTCCTTGTGGCCCTTTGTTTCTTTGGTTTTTGTTTGTTTGTTTGTTTGTTTGTTTGTTTTGTGGCAGGAACACTTACCATGAGATATGTCGTCTGATGCTCTCCCATGATGCTGGATAGTGGCAGCCTGCATAGCTCCCAGGCCGCCATGAATCACAAGGCTGACAACCAATACACATACCACCATTTTGTACCCACAAAGCTGTTCTGTTTTTCCCTTTCAGTACAGTATTTAAGAAATTATATAAAGTAACCAACACTTTATTAAAATACACCTTCTGAGGGTGCCTGGATGGTTCAGTCTGTTGAGTGTCTGACTTTCAATTTCAACTGGAGTTGGACTCCATACTCGGCATGGAGGCTGCTTGATGTTCTCTTTCTCCCTCTCCCTCTCTCTCTACCTCTCCCTTGGCTTGCACTCACTCTCTCTCCAAATTTTTAAACAAATACACTTTCTGTTAGATGATTTTGCCCAACTGCAGGCTATTGTAAGTGTTCTGAGTACATTTAAGGTAGGCTAGGCTTAATCTATGGCATTTGACAAGTTAGATGTATAAATGCACTTTTGATTTATGATACTTTGAACTTAAAATGAGTTTCTTGAGCTGTAACCCTACCATAAGTCAAGAAAGTCAATCTTGACTATATAGATTTGTAAAAATCTTTTAGACTCATAGGAGCACTTTTGGTTGGAGTTACTATGAATCTGTCAGCCTCCCCATGAGGCCAAAATGACCTAGCCCCAAACTACTTTCTCTAGTAGGGTGCTTCAAATCTTAGTACATAGCTATTGGATCCTCTTTGCTAAACAGGGAAGATGGATAGTGACCAGAATAACTTTTGTTCAAACAGCAGCAGCAGTAATAACAGCAGGAGAGATCTATCATGTTTACTGGCAATGTCAACTGTTTGCATTCAGTAAAAATGCCCTCATCAGGAAAAATCCTAGAATTTTAAATTGCTTTCCCTTTCCAAGTATAGAAGTTCTGTCCTTTCTCAGCAAAAATGATGTGTTTTCCAAATAGCAAAGCATTCTATTATCTCAGGAAGAAACGAAGTCCTGGAGAGGAGCATTGTGAGAACTCCATCAAACATTAGTGAGAAAAAAATTCCCAGAAACTGAGCTTTGAGACTTTACCCTAAAGGACAGCCATTGAAGAAAAAGAAATTGTATACTCTAGTGGAGAAAAGGACTAAACTAGAAATGAGGTACTGGTAAGCATTTTTTTTCCAGAGCTCAAAAATAGTCACAAATTCTTGAACATTTATTTTCCTTCTTATTGCCTCCTTACTATGTTCAATAATAAAAATCTGATGATGTTATAACCATATTATGGTTACATGCATCGATTTCCTGGACATTACAAGCTTCCTCTTTATAGGGAGAATATCATAGGGAAAAAAAAAAACCCCACAATGTTGATTCTTGTACTCTGTTTCACAAAGTTTCAAAAAAAATTAGTAAAACTCTCATCGATAGTCACAATTTCTCTAAGAGTTTCTAAACTCCAAAATCTAGAGGGCTTTTTCTTTCTTCTTAATTTTTTTTGAGATACCAGATGTTTTTTGCTTTACCACAATTAAAAATCAAACCATCTCCATTAATTTCCATTGACATTTTAAACTTCACATTCTCTGGGGCAACTCGAGGGTTTTTATAAATTTCTCATTTCAAATGCAAGGAATTGGAATTGAGTTTATTAACATTTGAAAATAAGAAACTACTAGTTGTGAGCCTTTTTTAAGAAAAAAAAAATATACAGAGTAGCAACTAAAGTCTTTAAAAATAATGTACTCTACTCTCCCTGGAACATATATAATTTCTTTGAAGTTAAATGCCTAAGGAAGCTAACACAGACTAAAAGGCAAACCCTGAGGGCCAAATTAATGTTCTTCCACTTGTATCTAAATGCTTACCAGGGAGCCATCCACACAAAAGGAATGACTCAAAACCAGAAGAATTTTGAGAACCAAAGTCATTAATGGTCGCTATTTACATATTTCATATTTCTCACCACTGACATGCACTTTTATATGAAGTAAGCTTTAAGACTAAATGCAAACTCAACTTACCCATTATTTAGATCCATAAGTGATTAGACTAATCATTTGAATTTTTTTAATTGATTAGCTGTTTTAGTCATTGATCAGACTACTGGGCAGAATACAGGCCATCTTTTCGCTTCAAGCCTTCCATCTGATCACAATGCATCTGTCAATTCCTTTTCCCACTCTATGTAGTAGGACTGAAATACAATCTGAATGTCCCCCTGTTCCTTTTGTCTTAAACCCTAGCTATTAAAAATGGAGTAAGGACCTTCCCAGAGGGTAAGGGCTTAGTTAACAGATTCAACTGGGGGGGGGGTGTTTAGGGAATCAATTACATGCCAACTAGGGTTAATCACTTGTGAATATGCCCCCAGGCTATAATTCCTTTGAGAAAAGAAACCATAACTTACTCCCTTCTGTTTAGTACCTATCACCTGTAAAGACTCAAAGCCTGTTTACAGAACTGAAGGAACAAATTAATGAATGAACAGATGAACAAATGAATTCCTCATTCCTTTCTCCCTGACATTGGTGAATTGTCCTATGCCTTCAAAGCAGAAGGGCTCAGAAAGATAAGGAAGGCTGGAAAGCTATTATGTATTGGACCCTGGAGACTAACTACATACTTGTTTATGTATGTTACTTTGTAAGGTTCAGAGCTGTTCCATGACATTGACCAAGGTCACACACACAAGGTCACTACGTGGCAAGGTCGGCTTTTAAAACTTATTCTGTCTGGGGCGCCTGGGTGGCTCAGTGGGTTAAGCCTCTGCCTTCGGCTCAGGTCATGATCTCAGGGTCCTGGGATTGAGTCCCGCATCGGGCTCCCTGCTTGGCAGGGAGCCTGCTTCCTCCTCTCTCTCTCTGCCTGCCTCTCTGCCTACTTGTGATCTTGCTCTGTCAAATACATAAATAAAATCTTTAAAATAAAATAAAATAAAACTTGTTCTGTCTGGTAGTAAAGCTAGTAATCCTTTTGCCACCCTAATACCTGTTACTTTATACCTATTCTACAATATGTGGGGAAGGAGAGAATAGTAAGTAAAAGTTTCTCCTCCTAAAGGAGAGGCTGTATTTTGGGAAACTTGCGATTGAAACATCTTCCAGATGACTTAGGGAAATCAGTAATCATGGAGAAAGAAAAAGCTGGGTCTGTGGTATATTAAGAAACAGGGGAAGAAAGGTTACAATATTAAGTATTTAGTTCTTTATGGCCACTCATGGCCTCCGTTGAGGTTCATCAGTGTCTCAATTCAGCAAATAAATCACCTAGGCCAATCGCTAAGATATCTGCCCCCAATTCAGAAAATACCATGTATTCACCTTCGATCTGGGTCTGGGTCACTGCATATACTCCTTCGCATGAAAGATCAGTCCTCCTTAGCACCAGGAAGCCCACATGCTTAGGAATGTTGGTGTAGGACATGTACTCTCTCTGACAAGTCTCCTTACCTCAGTTAATGTCCTACAGACAAAAGCAGGTCTTAAGCAAGATCTTAACATGGGTCCAGTGCACTACTACTGGTTCATGCTTTGACTTCAGAGAATGCACAAAGACCTTAAATTGTAGATTCGTTGGCAACAATTGCCCTGTATGTGGGTGTGTGCGCATTTTTTTTTTTTTGGCAAGAAGTTCTTTAGCAATTATTAGACGCCAAAGTGGTTCAAAACTGAAAAGGTAAGAGATTTCTGGGAGAAAAAATACTCCTCATAATTATAATTCCTACTTTATATTTTATGACCGGATAAAGGATGCTTTTGCTATCAACTCCCAAAAGTAAAAACTGGAAAAATACATCAGTAGATGGTTGGGTTGTAGCAGTAGAGACACTGGGAACAGCTGAAGTGAAGCTTGCTGGTGGCCGCTGGCAAGAGGGCTCGGCCCAGAGGCTCTCCAGAGCACGGCCTCACACACTGGGCAGGGAGAAATGCCAATGGCTTCCTAAAGCGAGTTCAGGTCTATGCAAAGCCTGCTATCAGGCATAGTCATAAAGATGCCAAGGTCATCGCTATTGAGAAAACAGGTACCACCTTAGTCCAAACACAGAAGAGTGATGGCATGCACTAGCATTAATTACATGGAGATCTGTCGCACCGCGGGAACACGGAGCTGAGAGATGAGATACCCCTATTGTCACAAGGCAGCCCGGGAAAAGGTGCATGTCATTCCAGGTCCACATATTGCCACTTTCCTAAAGCGCATCCATCAACTGCTCGCACTCAGCAAAGTGCCCAGGAATCATTAGAACTTGTTATTACGCTGCTCACACGGACCAGGATGTTATGTGATTCCTACATACAAACTGGCAAAATAAACCCTAACCATACCAAAGGAACCAATATGGCACGTTACATCAAGGGCATTGTGTGAACGATTCCCTGGATAGATACTGTGAAGTCACAGTCTCATTGTTTCAGTAGAGGTGCTGACTTGTATTGTGTCAACAGCTGTATGTTAAAGTCTCTCTAAATAGATAGTGACACGACACGAATAAATTAGCAGCGGTTTGCTGTGCCAATCATCTGAAACTAATGTGATAAGATGTTGCATATAAAAACTAGAGGGAAAAATAGATTAGGTGTATTAAAATTCAACTAAGTCTAGGGTGTAGATTATAATAACCTTGTCAAACCGCTTGGTATTTTGAATTGAGTGGTTTCACTGCACAACCGTCCCAAAGTCTAACACTGAAGCAAGAATGAAGATCAGTGAGCTGTGCTCATTTGTACACAGAATGTTCCCACCGACTCATAAATTTCACATCAGCTATTAAATCTGTTGGTGGTACAAGATGCTAATGAGCCAAGGTCAAGGTTTGACCCCACGTGTGCCACTTGGTTTCACCTACGTCTATGACTAAAGATAAAATGCCCAAGCACCAACAGCCTTTCTGCTGGTGAGCACCAGGGGACCATATAGGAAAGGACCAATTTCTCGCTAATGCTAAGATAGGCTGGGGAAGGGGGGTGAGGTCCATATTTTGCACAAGCCAAAACCAGTCACATCTCAAAGCAGGACTACAACTCTGTTCTTTTCCCTGTGCTTGCTGCAGGCTCTCTTGAAAGCAGGACATGGCGCCATCTAGACAACTTAGGCCACTTTTGTATTCCTCACAGAGTGTCATCGGGCACTAAAAGCTTGGGACTAGTTTGTGAAGTTAGAGTAACATGTAAATATCTGCATTTTAGTAATAATGTTCCTCATTAGAAAAAAGGCAATAATAAAATCTACATCCCATCAGTCTCATATATACATTTATGTACGCATACATATATATGTACACACACACATATACACATATATACACAATACAAATATTTTCCTATACATATATGCTTATGTTCCACAAAACAGGATCACATATATACTATTACTTTAACTGATTTTTTTCCCCTTAGTGATAGGTCTTAAAAACCAGCTAATTGAAGAAACAGTTTGAAAATATGCTTAATAAGATATTGTATGATGTAATCTGAAACAGGTACCTTCAGCATAAATTCTTTCTGACCTTTTGAAAACTGAAATCTATAGCACTACCAAAGGTTTGAGACTTTGGACCAAGCAATAATCCTATCTTGATTTTCCTTCTCAAGGCCTATCCAAACCCCTACCTTTACGGATAAGAAGATATAATGCTCCTTTGCTGCCAACTAGTGGTGAATTTTGACCAGTAAATTTTGACCCAGGCTTCCCCTAAAGACAAGGATTGCATATCCTTTGAAAGCCATTGCATCTAGACAAGACCCAGACTTCAGACTACAGGCCACAGCCCCTCAGTGGTTGTGAAATCCATTTCATTTTACAGGGAACCTATAAGAAGAGAAAGGAATAGGAAAATAACAAGCACATCACAAAGTAAATACAGGTGCCGGATTATGAAACTCTACTTTCAGTAGAAAACAACCTATCTAGGGAGAGAAGCTTTAGAAAAAGCAGAATTCCAAAGTTCCCCTAAAATCCCTCTGCACTTAAAAAAAAAGGAAAGAAAGAAAGAAAGTTTAATGCATAAATCCATTAAGTCTGGACTCCCTCCAACAGCTTCAGGGCTCCAAGTAGCCGGCCTCCATATTTGTTAAAAGCAAACCTTTGACAGATTCTTTACTGCCTGCTGCTGGGTTCTTACAGGAAAAATGAAATGTGTGCAGCCTGACTTATTTTAATCATAAAACTAGGCATGTTTCTGGAATAATGAATCTTCTGATTAAAGACTGCAAAGTTCAAAGACTCGTTTTGGCCGCAGGAAATAAAATGATTTGGAATTAAAGACGAAGGCACTGAAGCGGGTAAAATGTGAAATGGCTCAACCACGGCTCCAGTCTCTCCCCTTCCACAGAATCTCCACTAGAGGAGATAATCAGGGGAGACAACTGCTACTGGAACCATTCCTCAGCTCTCACACAGCATCCATAAATTTAGGACACAATAAAAAAAAGTTTCTGCCTTGACTCCTGATCATTAACAACTTTATGAAACAAGACACTATGATATCCACAAGAGACCGCAAAATACACTACTAATTCCACTAACTCAACATAAGCTACATCTCCAAACTGTGATCACCGATTGGCAGGGTTTGAATTGAAAGGCTTAAGAGTTCACTTTGGGAATTAACTGGACAGTTCTCAGTCTGTGTCCTTTAAAATAGTCTATTTCTTGCGAATGTCGTGAATGATTACGTATCTGTTCAATGCAAGATCTGCATCCTTCACAAAGCTTTCCCTGACTCTACTTTTCTTTCCTTTTAACAGTAATAACACACATTCTGAACCATAATGAGGCATATAAGTATATATCTATTGTGGACTATTCACTATTTAATATGTAATAATTTCTTTAACCTGGATCCTTATGGGTAAGGACAGAGTTTGGCATATCATAATCCCCCGATTAACAGAACAATACCGAGTACAAACAGGCCCCCCCAACCAGTATAGATTAAATAACAAAACAGAAACTGAGAAGGAAACCAGCATTTATTGATATCCTAAATAGCACTGATAATTATTCCTACTTTACAAATGAAGAAAACTGAGCTTGGTAATGTTCAACAACTCATGATTCATTCCCCAAGGTCTCCAGAACCTGGAGATCTTTCTACCTTATAAGGGATGGCAAATATGTGCCAGCTGCCTGGCAGATAAGCACAGTGCTCTTCCCTGCTGAGAAAAGACATAACCTCAGAATCCTCCTCAACACAGGGTTCTGGGTAGCTTCAACCAATTGATCACAGTTCATTCAGGAGTTGAAAACAAATTTCAATCCTTGAAATTCAGCATCTTGTCTCCAAGAAAATTTCCATCTCAGTCTATAATCCCTACCCATACCGATTAAAGAGTTTTCTAATACATTTTAGAATAAAAATTTTAAATAAATGTAAGTTAAATTATAATTTTTACATAATAAATTAGAAAACTCAAAGTCCTAGTTAAAGAACAATGTTTCAAGATGTCACCTTATCAAGAGTCCAGCTGCCAGTAGGGGCTTCTCTGGGCCTCTAAGCACCTAGGCACCCTCCTTCATTTACCCACCCCAACCATCTCTGCTTCACTGTCTCTTCCTGTCTGATATGATAGCACTATCCACATGAACTAAGAGCTAGTTCTAACTGAAATGTGCTGTAAGTATAAAACAGTCTCTAGATTTTGAAGATGTGGTATTAGAAAGACAAAGTATCTCATTAATAATGTTTTATGTTGGTCACGTAGTAATATATTTTGGATATAACTGAGTTAAATAAAATATATCGTTGGGACACCTGGCTAAGTTGGAAGAGCATACAATTCTTGATCTCAGGATTGTGAGTTTGACCCCCACGTTGGGCATAGAGATCACTTAAAAAAAAAAAAAGATTAAAAAAAAGTATATATATATAGTTTGCATCCTCACCATGAGCATAAGAGGGTTCCCCTTTCTCTACATCATCACCAACTTCTGTTGTTTCCCGACTTGTTAATTTTAGCCATTCTGACAGGTGTGAGGTGATATCTTGTAGTTTTGATTTGTATTTCCCTGATGCTGAGTGCTGTTGAGCATTTTTTCATGTGTCTGTTGGCCTCTGTATGTCTTCTTGGGAGAAATGTCTATTCATGTCATCTGCCCATTTCTTGATTGGATTGTTTTTTAGGATGTTGAGTTTGATAAGCTCTTTATACATTTTTGGATACTATGCCTTTATCTGGTGGGAATGCAAACTGGTACAGCTACTATGGAAAACAGTATGGAGGTTCCTCAAAAAGTTAAAAATAGAGCTACCCTATGACCCAGAAATTATACTACTAGGTATTTATCCAAAGGATACAGAGTGATTCCAAGGGGTACATGCACCTTTATAGCAGTAATGACCGTAATAGCCAAACTATGGAAAAAGCTCAGATCCCAATGACAACTGAATGGATGAAGAAGATGTGGTATATATACATAGAATGGAATATTACTCAGCCATCAAAAAAGAATGAAATCTTACCATTTGTAACACTGCAGATGGAACCAGAGGGTATTATGCTGAGCAAAATAAGTCAAAGAAAAATACCATATGATTTCACTCATATGTGGAATTTAATAAACAAAAGAACATAGGGGAAGGGAGGGAAAAATAAAATAAGACAAAATCAGAGGGAGATAAACTATAAGAGACTCTATTTTTTAAAAGATTTTATTTATTTATTTGAAAGACAGAGATCACAAGCAGGCAGAGAGCTAGGCAGAGAGCTAGGCAGAGAGAGAGAGGTGGAAGCAGGCGCCCTGCCAAGCAGAGAGCCCAATGCGGGACCTGATCCCAGGACCCTGAGACCACGACCCGAGCTGAAGGAAGAGGCTTTAACCCACTGAGCCACCCAGGTGCCCCGCTATAAGAGACACTTAACCACAGGAAACAAACCGAGGGTTGCTAGAGGGGAGGCAGGTCGGAGGATGGGGTAACTGAGTGATGGGCATTAAGGAGGGTATGTGATATAATGAACTCTGAGTGTTATATGCAACTGGTGAATCACTGAACTCTACCTCTGAAACTAATAATACTCTATGTTATCTGATTGATTTTAAATTAAAAAAATTAAAAGAAACATAATTTGTACCTATACTAAAAAATAAATAAATCAAATAAAATATATACATTGTTAAAATTAGTTTCATATGTTTCTTTTTACTTTTTTGTGACATGGCTACTGGAAAATCTATAACACAAGTGCAGCTCTTATTCATGGCTTGCTCTGTATTTCTATTAGATGGCACTTCCATAAAAGCTTCCATCTTCCATTTTTGATTCTTCTGTCATCCTCCCTTCTGCCCAGCTTCTTATTCCATTTTCAAGTCTGGATAGTCCTTCTTCCTTAGTTGCTGGCTCCTGGCTGCAGTCTGGGTCTGGCTTTCCTGTAGTGGAGCCACTGTTCCTTCTCTTAGTCGGCCATAGTCTCCCCTCACCAACAACTCTCTACTGCCAACTGTTGTTGCTGAGAAACCTCTGAGCCCTCAGCTGGATTTCAGTTCTTCTAGCCAAACCCTGTTACTTGTAGCAACCTTAGTTTCCTAAGAGTTCTTTGGAGATACACATCAAGAGATCAAATTTGGAATGGGAAAGTGGGAAGACCACAAATCTTCTCCCTCCATTGCGTAGGAATATACCTTCTGTTGGAATACACCAACTCACAGAATTCCACTAGTGGCCGACTGATAAAGCATCAGAAGGAGGTGATCCTTGCCGATGATGATGGCTTACCAACTGTCAGGTGTGGAAAACAGAAGTGGAAGTGGAACAGTTGAGACCACAACTAGAAACAGCCAGAGCAAGGCAGATGGCTGTTAGGGGTCCAAACAAGAGATTCAGGACAGGAACTGGCTCTTTGGGAGGCAGAGGGGAACTGCAGGAAGATTCAAAGACAAGAAATTTACCTATCGTATTCTGGACTTCAAGCTCTATTACAAAGCTGTCATCATCAAGACAGTATGGTACTGGCACAAAAACAGACACATAGATCAATGGAACAGAATAGAGAGCCCAGAAATAGACCCTCAACTCTATGGTCAACTAATCTTCGATAAAGCAGGAAAGAATGTCCAATGGAAAAAAGACAGCCTCTTAAATAAATGGTGTTGGGAAAAT